>JABUQX010009539.1:7500-32500 GCA_015478945.1 Trachelipus rathkii | reverse complement strand
AAAAAATTTGACTTAAATCAATAGATCAATAGATCACAAGTTGATAGGTGGGTAGCTGGATGGTGGCTGGATTGGAGTTGTGCTCTATTGATCTATTGATCTAATGAGTTAACAAACCATTTATAACATAAATGCAAACCTTTTCTTATTCATTAGTGATCAGGTATCAATCTAGAATGGACGTTGGTAAATTTATTCCGGGCTCCTGCTACTTGTCTTGTGTCTGGTCCTACAGGTTGTGGGAAAACCTTTCTGTTATTAAACATTTTAAAAGAGGTCGAGATTTTCGAGCAAAAGCCTGTTAAAATCATATGGTGTTACAGTGTTTACCAAAAAGTTTAAAGACTACAAAGATGTAATCGAATTTCATGAAGGGTTATATGACATAAAAGCTCTTCAATGTTTACCAGGACATAAAATTATAATCCTTGATGATTTGATGCATAAATTGAATGAGGCTATAGCCGAAACTTTCACAGTTTACTCTCATCATTTAAACATCACAGTATTTTTTATAACACAGAATATCTTTCATCAGAATAAGTACATGAGGGATGTGTCTTTAAACACGCAGTATTTAATCTTGTTTGGACAAAGAAGGGATATGAGTCAGGTCAATGTTGTGGCTACCCAAATGTTCCCTACTCAACGTAAAGAGTTCTTAAAAGTATATAAAGAAGTTACATCTATACCTCATGGTTATTTACTCTGTGAGCTTCATCCTAAGAACACGCATAGAGTGTTACTGCGTACAAATATCTTACCTAACAGTATACATACCTGAATAATGAGTACTCTAGTAGCAGATTATTTACCTCTTATGAGAAAATTTAAAACCCTGAAACTTTCTGAAAAACGTAAACTGGTCTGTGAAGATGAAAAATTTATACAATGTATAGTTGAAGTATGCCTAAATCTTATAAAAGGAAATGTTCCTTTAAAAAGAGCTCAGAAGGTGAAGTTACGCCGTCACAGAAACATCATTAAAAAACTTGCGGGTAACGCAAGAAAGCTTAAAAATAAAAAGAAGCTATTACAGAAGGGTGGTGGTGTGTTCCTACCTTTACTCTTTTCCGTTATAGCCCCTTTGATAACCAAGTGGCTTGCTCAATAATGAAGAAGGTAGTGGTTTTACCCTACAGCGATTATGAGAAGATGAAATATAATACAGGAACCCTACCTCTACAACAACAACAACAACAACAACAACAACAACAACAACAACAACAACAACAACAACAACAACAGCAACAACAACAACAGCAACAACAGCTACAAATAACAACAACAGCAACAACGCTCTACAGCAACAACAACAAACAACAGTTCGGGACAGCCTCAATCAGACATTCAGCAGCATCAGATCGGATATAATCCTTATCACCCATTGATTCAACAACAGCCTTTGAGTTTATACGATCCTCAAGTTGAACAGATAAATAATTATGAGAAGGAACTGCAACAAATATTAAACTCCAATGTTAACATTCATGAAAAAAGAATCCTATATCAAAATGCTATACAAAAATTAGTAGATTTAAAAGTTTTATTAAAATCACCTAAGGAAGATGCAGCTCTAACAACAGATACTAAGTCTATGGTGAAAAGAGAAGCTAATTTTAGACATATACTCAAGGAAAGCTTACCAGTGAGGAGTAAGAAAACGGGTATAGCTCTATATAATATTTTAAAAGATCAGATTACATGGGATGATCTCGGTCAAATCATTATTGATGGAGAAACAATACTTGGCTCGAATATTGTTGACTTGATATCTGATCTCTCCCGTGAATGGAAGAAGGCTCCAGTGACAGGTTGGAACAGGATCAAACAAGAACTTCAGACTATTAATTTTCCAAGAAGTTTAATCATGAATAAACAGAGATTAGCGGATCTGGATAATATTCCATTGACGCCTAGACCTGATGCAAGTCCTGCAGGTACTTCTTTTGCATCGGATAGATCAAAGTTGATAAATAGAGGTACATTACGTTCAAGAGCGAGCCGAATAAGAAAAAATCCATACAAAGTATCAAAATGGATTAGCATCTGATTATTTATTATGATTTTTTATATGCTTGTATTATCTTGGTAATTTAAAAATTATTATATATTACTATATATATATATATAATATATATATATATAATATTTATATATAATATATATATATATATATCTATATATATATATATATATATTATAATAATATATATATTATATATATATATTATATATATATATATATATATATATATATATAATATAATATATATTATATTATATATATATATATATAATATATATATATTATATATTCGTTATCTGTTATTTAAACTTGCTATGTTTTTAGACTTGTAATTTAAATAGTTAATATTATTTTTGTATTAAAATAAATACTTCAATATATACGATCTGATTTTCTTATATATCCTTCCACGTATAGAAGGAATAAAATTTTTTATTGTTAATGTTCATTGTGAATCATGGAAGCCAAGGAAGCGGTCGATAAATATTACTTTGATGTGAAACAACCATACAGTTACGGGGGTTTTTCAAGGTTTGCTTCAAAGTTTCCTCAAATTAGTAAAAAAGAATTGAAAAAATATTTAGAAGGTGAGGATGCTTTTACCCTTCATAAACCTATACGAAAAAAATTTCCTACACGGAAAACTATAGCTCCACATTTAGATAGCATATGGCAATTAGATTTGACCGATATGATAAAATATAAATCTTACAATGAGGGGTATCGATATATTCTTTTTGTGATAGATGTATATTCCAGATACTTATGGTTAAAGGTTTTAAAAGATAAAAAATCAAAGACAGTTGCTACAGCAGTCAGAGAAATTATAAATTATAAATAAGGATAACAGATATCCCAAAATGATATGGACAGATAAGGGTAACAGAATTTTTAGGTAAGAGTTTAGAAACAGTTACCGAGGTATGATATAGGGTAATTACAACACATTTCTCAGTTTAATAACCGCAATAGTTGAAAGAGTACAAAGAACTATAAAAGAAAGAAGTGCATAGGTATTTCAACGAAGATGAAATAATTTATAATATATACGATATACTACATGGAAGGACTTGCTTACTCTTATAAAGGTTAATCATAGACACTTAAGAATACCCCTATAAGAGATCGGTAAAAACCGTTTGTACCTATCAACCCAAAGGGAAAATAAAACGATAACACGCATTAAGTATGGAGATTAATGTAAGAGTATCTAGGTCTTGATGAATTTCAGAAAGGGTATGAGCCGGATGGTCCGAGAGAGGTTTAAATAGACAGTATCAGCAGAATTCCCTAGAGACAGGTTAAAATTATACTATCTAGAGGATTTAGACGGAGAAAAAAACTAAAAGGGGGATTCATATAACAAGAAATCAGAAAATACAATTTGATCCTAACTAAGAGTCATGAGTATAAAATAGAAAAAATAGTAGGATCTAAAGGGAAAGGTAAAAATAAACAGTATCTTGTCAAATGGATAGGTTACCCCATGAAGTTTAACAGCTATATAAATGCTAGTGAAATTAAGAAACATTGATCAGTTTACTTTGTGAACATGGAGAGTGAAGATCATTTCTATTTAACGCTGCCCTCATCGGCTTCTATGGATCTACATCCGGAAAATAAAATATCAGACTATACAACTCAATTATTGAACCCTATAACTTTCGATAGAGAAATGTATGAAGCAGGATTAAGTGAAATAATTCTCGATGTCGGTATAGAGAATATACCTGTTACAAATTTGGCGTTTACGATATTTAGAAATGTTGATAATGTTAAAAATGTATTAAAAAGTAACGCTAGTACGGCAACCCTCAAACGAGGCAAGAATGAATATTTCTACGAAAATTATGCAATAAACAACGGTCTCTATAAATCGCTTACCGAAGTGTTCATAGACTTAAACAAAAAATTTGAAGCAAGTGAATTATGTAAAGATTTAGTGTTTCTTGTTAATAAACCTGTTAACGAAGATAATGTGTTAATCACATTAAAATCTCATGAGGATGTGAACCTGAAAGATATAAGTTTATTTATTTTCCGCCCTTCAGTTTGGTTTCGTAGTTGTTGTTACTCACATATATACAAAATATCGCGAAATAATAAACCACCTCTAAAGGCTCTAATGCACTATATACCAACGATGGAAGAGTATGTCACAAAAAATGACACCGTGACTTCATTACATTTTGTATGCATGCCTTCTAAGATGTTTCAAGATCCTGGTATGGCCTATGTTTATACAGATATTATAGATCACCAGTACGTTGGGAATACTAAGGCCTCTTTGTTAAGAGTAGTTCATTTTCCTAAAGGTAAAAGAGTTATAAGTTTTCCTAATGTTCACTACTTACCCTTGAGTAAGACCCAACTGAGTTCGATTCGTATTTATATAAGAGATGTAGAAGGTAAGCCATACCCATTCACGACTGGAACAGCAGTGTGTAAAGTACATATAAGAAGGAAGCTCCGATAAATAATAATAATGGAAAGAGAACGAGTCTTCAGGGGGTCAAGAATGCAGAGGGGGTATGGTTTAGGTGGATTTTTTGCTTCGTTGTTCAGACGGGCCATCCCTTTGTTTAAATCAGGAGGTAAATATCTTGCTAAAAAAGCAGCTAGGACAGGGATAGACACTTTCCAGGATATTATGGGTGGTGTTGATCCTCGAACAGCTGTAAAACGACGACTAGCCGATGCTTCTGATCGAAATGTTAGATGATGTTAAGCGAAAAATAACGACGTAAGATGACCGGTCAAGGTGTACGGTCGTCGTAAAAACCTATAAGAGGAATAGGAAAAGGTCCCATACAAGAAAAGTGCCATTGATGTGTTTGCCCTTAATAACGTGCTCGATGGCAACTATTTTCACATAAACAATCGACAACCTGCTACTAATTTGTATATAGAAATGTTTTAAATCATCCTCCTCATTATCGGTTCGGTGCATGTCCAGCAAGATGCATTCCTCATCCCTCCAGTTTCCAGACTGTTGTAAGAGCGAATTGGACCTCTTTCTGTGAACCCTACACAGATTAGTGTGAGTGAATCCAACTTTATTAGTATTAATCCCGTTCACGTTTCATTACAAATACAGATTAACCTCTCCGATTTCAATATTCCCTTGCACGTTCTGATCAATATCTTGACCGCTTCGGAATGTATTTTTATTATCTAAAGACTAAGTTAGTAAATGAAGATGGTTCAGATCTCACCAGGAACCCGATCACATAGTATCCCCGAACAAATTTCCTGTATACGGTGTTTTAATCAATTGAGGTATTTTTTAAATTGAACCTCTTAGGGCTCAGCTGCAAAGTTATCCTTATCGAAGTATACTTGAAAACTATTATTAAATATTCTCAAGATGCGAAGGAGTCTCATCTACAATCATCTGGATATTACAATTTAAAAGATGTGGAGAACCACAGAACCCATGCTGGTAAATCTAAAAATAACACCTATGAATATTATGGACGGGTAAATGGTGATATATTCTCTCAAGAAAGACTTATTCTACCATCTGTGGATACGCGTATCAGGTTAACTAGATCTACACCTGAATTTGCTCTTAATGTTAAAAGCGCTCTCTTTTAGCAACAACTACGGCACCAAAGCCTATCTTTAAATTACTGGACGCATATCTTTATGTACGTAAAGTGAAATTATCGCCCATTAAACATATGGAAATAGAGAAATCTCTTTTGACTGATACAGCGAAATATCCAATTAAGAGAATTGAAACTAAAATTTTTAACTTTACCCAAGGGTTATCGAGCATTAATATACCTAACATAGTCAATGGGAACTTACCTCAGAAGGTAATAATAGGAATTGTAGAACACGACGCATATTCTGGAAACTATGGAAAGTCCCCCTTTAAATTTACCCATTTCGGACTTAGAGGAGTCAGTTTACATGTGAATGGACCCATGCGGTCGTGATTATGAGATGATATATGAAAGACTCCTCCAATGCTCACGGCCCTTTTTTACGAAATTTGTTTGCTAATAGGTTATCATGAGCGATTAACGGTACACGGTGTTGACTTCAAGAATTAATGCGAAAAACAGTAATTTAATAATGCATACGATCTCACTGCTGATCTTTCAGCTTGTATGCTTATCAATCTCAATTATCCACTAAGAAAACGGAACTTTAGGGTTGATCTCAAAATTGGACAAAGTGTTGACATCCTCAATCTCAGTTTCTGGTGTATCTGGAACATCCTCAAATCATCGAGATTGACAGAACACGAAATAATCTTGAATTATTAATGATGAATGAAGAAGAAATATTAACTGCCTCGGAAACGAAAGAAGATTTTTAGGCGTATTCGCCTGTAATGAACTCAGTTCTGTGAAATTGGATACCGACTCTGGTCTTATCTTCAACACTTCTCCCCGAGATGTATCAAGCAATGGACATTGGATAGCTGTGTATAAGAATAAAAATAATGTTGTTTATTTCCTTGACTCTCTGCATTTAGATTTTATGTTTAGTAATCATTATGTAACATCTTTTTTAAAATATAATAATGTTCAATATGTTAAGACCTTATGTTTTCCTATACAACCTATCAGGTCTAATTTATGTGGTGTATACTGTATTTATTTCATTATATGTTTTTTAAATAATGTTTCTTTTAATAAAATTGTAAATATATTTGATGCTAAAAATTTATATGTTAACGATTATGTAGTTTGCTCTTATGTTATAAAGGCTTTAAAATAAAAACTTGTTTTCTATTCCCGCTTTTTTCAAAAGAACTTATTTATACCGAAGAAAAATCAATAGACTGAATTTTTACGTTATGAACATGAAAAGTTTAAAAATAAAATAAAAAATTAAGTTGAAAACAGAACACGTTTGCATTCTCGTACCAGATCGTACATGCGATACGCGAGGGGGTGCGCGCACGCACCCCTCCCGTGTCGGATCGCACCTGGGGGCTCGCGCACGCGTCGGATCGCGCCGGCGGGCGCGCCGGCGGGCGCGCATGCGGGCGCGCACACGCGTCGGATCGCGCCGGCGGGTGCGCCTGCGGGCGCGCGCACGCGCCCGTTTCGCGGCGGATTGCACTGGCTGGCGCGCCTGCGGGCGCGCCCCCCCGCATCGAACAGGAGCCTGATGACGCTACCTTCTTGCTCATGAGGGAGTCTCAAACACCTTAGTCGAACTCTACATCCTTATAAACATATATTTTAACAAAAAAAAATATTGTATTATTATACAAATATTTAATAAATCGGCACCGCACCAGAGCCAGCATCAGTGCATCTGTCACATTCTACCCCTCTGAGGCAGATTCCTTCTCCATTCTTTCCTTTCTTTTATTCTTCTTTCATCCTTCTTCATTCCTCCTTGACTCTGTTTTGCACTCCATGTGCTCTTTTTTTCAAATCGAGACCCTCTAATGGAGGGTCTAGACACCTATAAGGACTTATAATCCAATCATATCTCGAACTCTACGATCCGATAACCCTTATAAGGGAAACCAAATATTGTTGTTATAACGAAATGTTATTAACGTCGGGCACCCGCCACCAAAGTGGCTCCAAGCACGGGCCGGAGCCAAACTCCATCAGATTCACATATCAAGTATTTCTAGATTCAACTGCTGAATCCTCTCCAAAATTTTAGCCGAAATTACGAACACTTCGTTTTTTAATGGGGGTCGGGGGCCCCTCAGGGGGACCCCTGTGGGATGTAAAAACCTTTCGCTCTACGACGAGGTTACCGTCCCCATACTAACACCACTCCAAATTTTTAACCCAATACAGATAATCTCTAACTTCTATAGATATATATTGGACTCAGAACGGATGCGAAGAAGCAACCATGGCGGAATACAGAATCCGACTGCGTAAAAAAAACGATTCTTACAGGATCGTTTCGACTCAAGAGGTTCGATTTTTCTTCGGAAAACGAATCTTCGATGTTAATAATAAATAATAATAATTGGTATGTGTATGCGCAAGCGCGCTCAGTCTGTGTCTGTCGGTCAAACAGACCTTCGGTCTGTTTGACCTCCAAGTGCTCGGTCACCCAAACGCTCGTTAGGCCTAAACTCACCCACGCAGATCACGCCACAAGGGCGTAAGCACAATATCGGCGTCCACCCTCGGGGGTGACCACCCTCTATATACATCCTACAGACTTGAAAATTACACGGATTCGTCCTTAACCCATATATACATTATTCCAAGTTTGAAGCAAATATCTCTATACTTTTTTGCAGAAAAAGCTGTATCGTTCACACTGTACCAAATACCTACTTATATACTATTATAGTATATATATATATTTAATATATATATATATATATATATATATATATATATATATATATATATATATATAATATATATATAATATATATATATTATATATTATATATATATATATATATATAATAATATAATATATATATATTAATATAATATATATATATATATATATATATATATTATATATATTAATTTATATATATATATATATATATATTTATAATATATAGATATTATATAATATATATATATAACTATACTTATATATATATTGTATTATATATATATATATATAATAGTATATTATATGTATATATATATATCTATATATATATATATATATATATATATATATATATATATATACTTATATACTATATATATAAATGTATATATATATATATATATATATATATATATATAATATATATTATATATATATTTATATTAGTATATTTTGCAATATATATTATATTATATTAATAATATATATATATATATATATATATATAGTAATATATATATACTAGTATATTATAGGGCTGGGGCAAATACTATCCCTTTACCATTCAAGGAGGCCATAAATAACCAAGCGTGAATCGATGAAATATTTATTTTAATACTCAAAATCTAGATTACGTAAGAATTTACATTAAGTTGTTTTTAAAAACAAAACACAGTAAGACGTACGAACCCCTTGCTCCAATGCAATTAAATGAAGTCACTTATTGATAGTTTTTCCATAACTCTTTTGTCAAGACGTCGATCCGAATGAGCTGGATTTCCTGGCGAATGGCCGTCTTCAAAGCAGCCAAGTCTCGCGGTCTGTGTTTGTACACTTCAGCCTTTAGGTAACCCCAGAGGAAATAATCACATGGGGTTAGGTCCGGAGATCGAGCAGGCCATTGAACATCACCCCACTTTGAAATGACCTTCCCTGGGAAAATCTGCCGTACAACATCCATCGATCTCCGGGCAGTGTGCGCTGTCGCTCCATCTTGTTGAAACCACACATGGTCAAGGTTAAGGTCATTAAGGTTCGGTCGCAAGAAGTTCTGCAGCATGTCAATGTACCGATCAGCTGTGACGGTGACCGTCAATTCCCCCTCTTCAAAAAAAATATGGTCCAATGATTCCATGACTGCTTATGGCACACCAGGTCGTTACCCGAGGGCTGTGTAGTGGCGTTTGGTGCAACTCCCTCGGGTTTGTTTCACTCCAATATCGAAAGTTTTGCCGATTAACTGAGCCTGAGAGGTGGAAATGAGCCTCATCGCTGAACATGACGATATCGTTAGCTGGAATGTCGTTCAAAAGCTGTCGACAAATGTTGACACGGTTTTCGAGGTCCCTCGGTAACAGTTCCTGGACGATCACCATTTTGTATGGGTGAAAACGAAGATTTTCGTGCAAAATACGGCGTACTGAGCGACATGACATGTTCAGTGCAGCAGCATGTTTCCGGGCCGACCTCCGTGGTGATTGGATGACAGAACGTCTCACTTGTGCAACATTTTCAGGAGTACGGGCACTGCGTGGTCGACCCCCCCTCCCTTGACCACGTGTTGTGGAACTCGTGGCTCTAAAGTTTTGAACCAATTTCAAAATTGTTAGTTCGAGGGAACGGGAGCCAAACGGCTAAATCAGTCTCTTCGAAATGTATGTTCCCGTTGATTACGGAATTTCCGTAAGTAAGAAACGCCTCAATAATGAACGCTCGTTGTTCACCCGGCCAAGCCATGTTTTGTATACTGACAAACCTTTGGTACTTCCGAGTCAAACGCTCCCTTCCCCCACTCTCTAGGACCTCCTCTCGTGACGCTATCCCCCACCGCAATGGTAAGGATTTATTACATCTTTGATGAAGTAATAATTTCACATTAATCAGCACCCACACATATCAAACTTAAATATAATTCTTATTGTAGGATGTATATTTGCTTATTTTATTTTCCCCAATTCTCACCATTTTGTGTGATTTTTGAATTCAAATTCAATTAAATCGGAAACAAAAAGTTGAGAACAATTTTTTTCACTATTTTGAAGCAAAGAACTAAAAATATTAAATAATTACTTTTATAAATGCGTGGAAGAGAAGAGGAAAGTTAGAAGCTCTCGTTTCAATAATTAGTATCCATATAAATTGAAAATTGGAATAACCAAAAGACATATTTCCTAAGTGATGTAATTGGAAAGCGAACTCTTTTTCCATTTGAAAGGAAGACTCCTTGTCACGGTGAATAGAGGATAATGTGATAAATTGCATCGGTATGATTAGATTTATGAAGGGAAACAGGTTTTCATGGAGGCTGTAAATAGTTTCATTGCAATTAAAATTAGATAAAATTACTTAATCGGGGAACGGATTATATGCAGAACCTCAACTATGATATATTAGTTTATAACAAAATGCTGCAATTGCTATCACCATCATTAATTAGTTAATTCGCAAAATTAAGCTGTAAGTTACAGTTTGCTCTTACCCGATTCGGTAAAATGAAGTTATTCAAAATGAACATTTTTAAGATTTAATAATTTTAGAAATTTATTGGTGTTTTTGAGATTTTTTAATACCTTACTTCAATAGCTTTTTGTTTTTATTTCTGAATTTTAACTCAAAATTTGAATTCATTTTTTGTAAACGCTTAGATTATAACATATCTTACAAACCTTTCTGAACTACGCATTGTCAAAGCAATTCTAATTTTCAGTACCATTTAGGGCGAGTAACCAATAAACATATGAAAGATAAAAATGAATGATATTAAAAGAATTTAGAGATTGTTCGAGAAGGACAGAATTTGAAGTCTATACAGTTGAGAAGGTAGGTAAAGGAAAAAGTTTAAACAAGTCAAATACTATAATTATTCGTCAATTTCGCATTTTTAGTTATAGGTTATGTTAAATTTATTTATTTAACAGTTTTCAAAGCTTTTTTGAACGTTTAATATTGAAGGTGCTCAAAAATTCCACTTGAAAATGATTTTCGATATTTCATTCTTTACTAAGAAACATTTGAACGTTTTATTAACCATTAAGCTTTTAATATCAATCATTTGAACAGGCAGGTTTGTTCCTCATTCTTATATGCCTTTACGATGATGAAATTAAATTTTTAACGTTTTCAAGCAGTCTTTGATATCACTGAAATTCGGTTTTTGGAACTTTTGTCAAGGCGAAACATCTTCAATGTCAAAAGTAACTATAAATATAATGAAAAAAAGGTTATAAAATTAAACCAGCACGAAATTTAGGGATACATCTTTATTAACAGAAAATTTCAAAATAAATACTTATTCTAAATAGTATATTTAATTTCTGTAAAATTCCGTACATTCTGAAATATGTAGTGTTTTTCATACCTAAAAAAATACTGCTTCTAGAACTATTCTAAATTCAAAATTTTCATATGTAAATTTTTGCAAATAAAGTTAACTCTAAATGCCGAAACCCGTTTTAAATGTTTTAAAGTTACACTATTATTTTTTCGGCGAATAGCGACTACACACATTCGGTGTTCTTCGAACTTTTCATAAAACTAAGGCGAATATTCGAGCACTGCAATTGTGGATGGATCACTTTTGGAGAATAATGATCTTACTCGTGCTTGGTTTGCCAGACACGAAATATTTTTTATCACTTGTCGATAAGATGTTACATCAAATAACTATTTGCGTTCAAAAGTTCATCGAGAAGTTAGTAGAACTTCTCATGCGTATGTAGCTACATTAACTCAGAAAACTAAAGAGATTGCTACTCTCTGTTCTAGTTTTGGCGAGTCAAAAACATTTGACTCAGAATGGCTAAAAGATATTTTTTTTTAGTGTAAGGTATATGTATTGCAAAAAAAAGCAGAATGAAAAGTAAACAAAAGGAAAACTTAATAAAATCTGACGCACGAGATATTTACTAGTTAATATTCAGACACAACACCTGAGATGAGAGTTTATATTTTTTTATAAGTACGAATGGAAGTTAGGATGAAAGCAAGTGACAAGGTAATATCAGACTTTGTTACATTTGGTGAGTGAATTAGAGGTTATTTAGTAAAAGGAGAGGTAATTAATAATAGGTATAGTATAAGTAAGCTGAAGTAAAAGTTTTAGATAGTAATATTGATAGTAACAATCTGTGCCAGTTGTATATTAATATATAGGATGAAATTACTAGTGATGAATCAAAAGAGTCGGAGGCGAGAAATGGTGAATTGATTTGGATTTGGATAGTTATGTTGTAAATATATAATAACAGATGGTGGAGTTCGTGTGAATAAATATTATTATGGGAGGGTATGGTTCGCCTACAAGAGCATTGGAGAGAAGAGTGTTTTACAATTTCACTTTAATTTCAACGGCTTTTATTGTAGGCCCTTATAGTTAAGGTGTAAGTTAACGGTAAGATTAACTGTTTTCTTTGAATGTAAGAAGACAGGGGACTGTGAAATTTATAGTGGGAAAATAAGTATCAAGTTGAAGGTGCTTTATTCTTTCCATAAGCTTGCTGGATTGGGAAAGAGAAAATGCTGCTATTTATTGCATTCTTTTTTATATATGTATAAATATATTTATATTTGTATTATTCAGAGGAGATGATTGGCAGGTCAGTAAAAAATTGCATTGTGTTTCATTCACTTTTAAAGAGGTTTCTAGTTTAGACTGTTCACGTAAAAAATTTCTTTTTTTTTTAGATAGATGTATTAATTAATCTAAATTTATTTATAATTTATTAAGTTACTATAAATTTGAAAATTTATGTAAATAGTCGAAGTTGAAATTTTGCTCCAGTTTTGTTTTTTAAATTTTTATCCCATATATATAAAATTTCAAAGAAGATATAATTGGGTAAGTTTGAAAATTTGCATAAACATCAAGCATTTTTTGAATCTTTAACAATGTGTCTTTTACACCAACTGGTGGCAGATTGTGAGTGATAATATCTTGAAAAAAAATGTAATCAATTTTGATGTCTAAGTAAAAATTTTAGGTTCATAACTCCTGTAAAAAAAAATAAAAAAAAAATGTTGCAGAATTTTTTATTTTTTTTTTTTCTGTCAGAGGGAATATGAAATTTCCAAAATAGATAGTATTAATTTGGGTAATTATAAAACTTTTTTTTTAGGACTTTGACGAACTCAACTTATTTCACATTCATGGCAAAGTACCTCCACCAAATACCACAGAAATCTCCCCTCCCCCCCAAAAAAAGAGACCTGGTTGTACAACCTAAATCTGTTTACAGCTATTCCTCATTCCTCACCACCAGGATTTATTGCTCCTCGTTGGAACAAACGTCTCAGCCTTTCCTCCACATCAGTATCAACCTCCAACATTACCCCTTGTCACATAAAGACAATTGTCTCAAAAGGGCCATGTTCATAATATTCATAACAACATAGAATGGCCACCTTCCTTCAGTGGAATTGTCGTGGCTACTACTATAATTTTGAAGAACTTGTTCAACTAATAAACATATGTACACCAAAGTGCATATGTTTGCAGGAACTTCAACTATCCTATCACTTCTTCTTCCAACCGTTGTAATAAAAATCGCTGCTAACCTCTATAGAAGGAGGTGACAATGAATAGGGGATGTGCAAGAATATTCATTCATAAATTTGTCCCAAATTCCCCAGTCCCTCTTCAAACTAGACTTATGCAGAGGCAGCACTAATTAATCTGTCGCATGACTCACTCGTTCTACTCGATCGTACTTGGCTTCCGAGATAAGTGGGTTTTACTAGTCCCAAGTTAAGGCTGACCTTTATAAGCAGCCCCACCACATCCGGTTGGTTATGATTGGAGACTTCAAACTCTTCGCCGAACCCCATTATGTGGTAAACTCTGTCACCCATCTAAGTCTAAGATCCTTGTTTGAGTCTAACACCATTTTCGCCTGGGGATGCAGCTTAACAGAAGGAGAGCTCCGCTAATGTATGAACGTTTACATCCACACTCTTCCTGTATAAGCATTTCCTATTGCCCCACTCTCTTATGGATTTGCTATTACCTGGTTCTTGCGTTTGATTTATCTTATACGGGGGGGGGGGGGGGGGGGGGGCCGGGGGTGAGTTTTGGGGGGGGGGGGGGGTGTGGGGGACCCCCCATTCGACCCCGTGAGCTTAAATGAACTCATACCGAGCCCAATGGTTAAAACGACCAATTCCCAGCTGGTATTCATGACAAGAGCTCAGAGTGGGCTCCTTTTTATCAAAGCCACAGCTATCCCACTTTCTCCGTTCAATAAGCGGTTTCCGACCATTGATATGATACCTTTAACTTCTTCATACAATGTATCCATCAGCAGTAGCTTGCATTCCTGCGACTTCTGCAGGTACGTTCGCAAACCCCTTGGTGGTTCCCAAGATATGTAGCAAGCAAGCTAACTGGCAGAGAAAAACACTTATACCAGGCAATGCAAAAGACCCACACCACCACCCCATAATAATTATTTTTAAAGCAGCTGCGGTGAGACCTCATCGAATTAATAACACACAACAATACTTTCAAACTTATACTTCCGACTTTCAATCTCCAACAGCTCTCCTCTGTGTCGGAAAGATTGCACAGAAAATTATCTCTGCCTCTCAACAGCTTTTCACCCACAGTCCTCCTTTATATTACCTGATACAAAACTGATACAACTGTTGACAAATGATTAGTTATAGACCTTTTGCTAGCCACTCGAGCCTCTTCCCGCTACCTTGAAGCCTTTCAAAAACTGAGAAATTAACCACTGCCCGCCAGAACTTATTCAACAGCGAAAGTGGAATATCTTACCTAATAACCATTCCTTATACTGCAGGAGTATCAAACTGCACAACAAAACAAAAAAAAAAAAAAAAATCCAAAACTCAAAAAAGATAAAAAAAAAAAAACACAGAAAAAAAAAATAGACGAAAAAAAAAATGGAAATGGGCGAATAGGAAAGTGAAGTGCCCTTGACCCCGACAGAATTTCATACATTATGCTCCATCATATTCACCCTTCTGCATCAGCTTTCTTGCTGGATCTGTTTAACAGAATTTGGATTGAATCCTCTTTTCCATCTGTTTGGATCACATCTTTTGTAATTCCCTATTCCCAAGCCTGGGAAGGATCCAAAGTTGACGGACAACGAAAGACCAATTTCTATGACCTGTCATACTTGCAAATTAATGAAGAAAATGGTTTTAGGCCGCCGCCTTCCTGTTCTGGAGAGTCGCCAGGATTTTTCAGTTTGGTTTCCGCAAAAATCGTTCGACCCTGGATCCCTTCTTAAACTGGCACGACATCTGGGAAGCACTTTCTCAAACTAGTGGGATTATTTCTTGGTGTTTTATTGATGTGAAAAGGCTTTAGAACACACGATGGAGAAACTGGGGTTCTCCTTAAACTCTACTTGCTCGGTTTCAGAGGACAGCTCCCTCTCTTTATTAAATGCCTTCTGTCAAACAGATCCATCCAGGTTCGGTGCTCTTCTGTTCTGTCATGTCACTTTACTATAGATAAATGTGTTCCGCAGGGCAGTGTTCTTAATTGTATTATTATTTGCTCTCGGATTGATGACATCCTACCTATCCCAGCGGCACAGTTCAATATTTCTCTGTATGTTGATGACCTGGCACTGCCGATGTTAAGGCTATACCACGACCAT
The DNA here is from genome assembly GCA_015478945.1 of Trachelipus rathkii. Lineage (NCBI taxonomy): Eukaryota > Metazoa > Arthropoda > Malacostraca > Isopoda > Trachelipodidae > Trachelipus > Trachelipus rathkii. The sequence goes on along the minus strand of JABUQX010009539.1, from coordinate 16,549 downwards.
GTATAAATAAATTAAATATACCCAATTTTACAGGGTCAAGCTGTCAGTTCTGGAACGGGGCAACTTGAGAATATTTTACAATGGGGTAACTCCAAAGGCTTCCATTAGTCAGCCACCAAAACCTTGGCTGTACTATTTAGGAAAAAAGGGAGTCGAAGAACCTGCCACCTTCCTCCCACGAACCTAACCTGTATAAGGTTCACCCATCCTGTAACTATCATCAAGTCAAATTTTAGGCCTCATTCATAGAATGACCACCTAACATATGCACTCGCACATCGGAAAACAGTGTCCTGAAAACGACTTAGTCCATTATCCCAAGTTTTGACCCATGTGTACATCACCATTGGGCCTCAAAATCTTGGGAGTGCTGATTGCAAGTCCCTTTTATGTCTCCACATCTCACTAATCTGATCGAAGTTCGAATATGGTTGCACAGTATATGTTCAGGCCTCCCCAACGCTATTACGCCTGTAGATCCCATCCAAAATGAGGCGATCCGTATCTCCACAGGAACCGTCCGATCGTGCCCCGGGTGAGCATTGAAGTTGAATCCGATGTGATGCCACTCTAAGACTGTCCCAATACTGGGGGGAAAGGCGCATGTCATGCACCGGGAAACGGAAAGTAGTAGAAGAATATGGACATAAGTCGATTACAAGTAAGCCCAGGATTACCGCCCAACCCACTCTATACCTATTACTGAGAACACGTTGCAGTCAGAAAATCCACCCTTGAGCTTCACGGAACGGTGACGGACCCTCACAATGGCATATCGTCAAGTGTAGGGTTCATTCCCTGGCCCAGGTGGAGCCACAACCATACCCCCTCACAACATTCCCGCGATTCACTCCTAGTTATAGCACCTTTATCTCGCCTCTGGCCACAACTCTCATTTCTCTCCTCCAGACATTCCTTTACTGACTCAATCCACTTTTTCTTTAGTCTCTCAGCCGGACGATTCCAAACACACTCACCACTATACATCTGTTTAACCAACCGAGTATCATTCATCCTTTCCACATGACCAAACCATCTCAACGTACTTTCATTTATTCTCTCATTTACCCCTTTCTTCACACCACATAACTCTCTAATAACGCGTTCATTCCTCATTTTATCCAATTCTCTCTCCACACCTAACAACACCCCTTAGATTGTCCCATCTGAACACTTGAACTTATAGATCTATACCTCTTATTCCAGGACCATTGTCTCACTACTATACATTAACGCAGTAACAAACATACCCTCATGTAAGACCCTAGCGCACTCAAGACTTAGTCCCTGTTAACAGCCCACAAGAGGATTAATTCACACAGCCAACCTCTGCGCATTTCACAAAACGCTTTTTACTACAGCTCTGCATCATTCCGTTCCCTTTTATCCAATCATATATCCTAAATATTAAACTCAGACCACTTGTTCCAGCTCTCACCATCTAGACGATTAAACAATTCACACCGAGGACTGTTCTTACTCACAACCATAACCTTACTCTTATCACGTACTTTCAAACCCCCCCATTTTAGCACAGCCCTGCAAAATCTCCTACCAACTCTCTCAAAAATCTTTTCAAGATTCACCACATAAAACCAAATCATCCAACGCATATAATAGGTAGGGACCCTACCACTCACCTCCATTCTTCATTACATTCTAAACACCATTTCCTGCCAACCCAATCTCTATTTCTTTCATAAACCCATCATATACAAACCTGCAAACCAAAAGAACAGAACACATCCCTGTCATCACTCCCATAGTTAATATTAAACCCAATCACTTTTGACACCATTTATTCTTACACACGCTTCACTATCGTTCATACATACTTTTGATTGCATTCAAAAGCCACCCACCAACACAATATATTACACTATACACCGATGCCGAGTAGAGACTTCCCTGATTATCCTATCATTTAATATGATAATCTCACTACGTATGTAGAGTGATATTAATAGGTATAACATAGAGTATGAGATCATAATATAGATAAGTAAAAGGAACAAAGAAGTATATATACCTATATATCATAATTGATGGATGTAATTTATCAGTATAGATTTTTAATTAGTGAAAGAAAATCATAATAAGTATTGTTTTTATTTTTTTTTTAATTTATACTAAAGAGGTTACTTGCATCATACTTCCGTCGTTTTCCCCAAGAACTGGGGAGTAAGGTGCGTACTGAGGCAAGCAGTTACAGAAGAAGAAAAATAGCAGTCAGAGAATGAGTGACCCAAAAGTGGAAGAAAAGCCACAGCTTATACCGCCCCCGGCGTTTACCATTATTAGTGAGAACTCTGTCGCGCAACAGAGAAGAAAGAATCCACCCTAGAGACATTCACGGGACGCGAATGGACCTCCAACTATGGGGTCAACAATCGTCAGGTAAGAGTCATCCCTTGGCCCGGTGGCCTCACAACCAAGACCCCCTCACAAACCCCGCCCAATTTCACTCCATATTATGCACCTTATATCTCGGCTTCGCCAAATCTTCACAGTTCTCTCCTCAGATATTCGTTTACTGACTTCATATCCACTTTTTCTTTCGGTCTCCCAGCGAGTCGGTTCCCAACACACTCGCTACAATACATCCCTTAGCCAACCGACTATCATTCATCCTTTCCACAATACCAAACCATCCAACGTACTTTCATCTACTTCTTGATTTACTCCTTCACACCACCACAATTTCTCTTAATACGTTCGAATTCCATCATTTTATCAATTCTTCTACACCTAACACGCCCCTAAGATTGGGATCCATCTGAACACATTAGACTTTTAGATCATATCTTCTTATTCCAGGACCATAGTCTCCACTACTATACAAATACACAGGTAAACAACATACCCTCATGTAAGACCTATCGCATTCAAGACTTAAGTCCCTTTACATCCAACAACGATTTAATTACACCAGCTACCTTCCTATGCCATTCACAACTTTCCTACTACACTCTGGCAATCATCCAGTTCCCTTCTCATCAAAACAGTATACCCATTAAATATTTAAACTCGCGACACGTTGTTTCCAGCTGCTCACCATCTAACCAGTTCACACGAGGACTGTCCTCACTTACAACCATAACTTAACCTCTTATCTACGTTTATCTCAAACTCTCCTTTACACACCCTCCAATCCTCTAAGCTCTGCTTCAGATTCCGCCACACAATACCAAATCATCCGAGCATATAATAGGTAGGGCCACCCTCCACTAATTCTCCATTCTCCATCATCTCTAAACCCACCATTCCTGCCACCCCCCCTCAAATTATTTCATAACCCCATCCATATACAAATTGAATAACCAAGGGAGAAATTTAACACAACCCTGGCCTGTCTCACTCCGCTATTATTACTAAACCAATCACTTTTGACATCATTTATTCTTACACACGCCTTACTATCGTCATACATATTTGATTCCCATTCAGAAGCCTACCGCTTAACACCATTATAATCACTAACCACCTGCCATAGAGCTTCTATTTAACCCTATCATACGCCTGTTGCAAATTCCATAAAACCTAAATACAAATTTATTCTTCTTCTCCCCTCATTTTCTCAACATTTGTTTCAATGGGTAAAGATTTGATCCACACATGCCTCTACCATCTCCTAAACGGCACCTTGTTCTGTCACCAATCAGTCGCCTTCAGTCATCGACGCATTCTTTCAACCCAAAAATACCAGCATATATCTTCCCTACACACTCAATAAACTAATTCTCCTATAATTTCTACAGTTCCCTTTATCTCCGCTTACCCTTATTTAAGGGTACTATAACAGCTCTCCTCAATCCCTCGAAAATATACCCTCCATAAACACTTATTGCACAACTTCCAAATCCAAATCAATCACCATCTCGCCTCCGTTCTTATCATTTCACCAGTTGAAATTTCATCTATACCTGCAGATTTACCATTCTTTCAAAACTTTCTCACTCTACCCAGTACCTCATCCTTGCTAATAACCTCATGCCCCAAAATACCTATTCTTCTTTTGGCCACCATCAAAACCCAACGACAACATTCACCATCACCTCTCATTACTTGCCAATATTATACAGATTTTCGAAGTGTTCTTTCCACACTCCCCTCACCATCCCACGTTCATCAGTTACAAAAAAGACCATCCACTATTCATTTATTCTGCGAGCAGGCTCCCCTTATTCTCATTCTTACTTAACCTCGCTCTTCCTTCCAGAAGAGCTTCCTATTCCCTTGTAAGCCCCCATTCCATCCCCATCCAAACTGTTCATTTACCTCTCTTTTCTCCTACGTATGCACCTTTTAGTATTTCTTTTTTATTATTATATATAATAGTATATATATATATAATATATAATATATATATATATATATATATAGATATATATATATATATATATATATATATATTATATATATATATATAATATATATATATATATATATATAATATATATATATATATATATATATATAATATATATATATATATATATATATTACTTATATATATATATATTAATATATAATATATATATGATATATATATATATATATATATAATATATATATATATATATTATTATATATATTATCTATATATATAATATATATAATAGTATTAAATATTGTTAGTTAATTGAGTGTGTGTAGGAGAAGAATATGCTGCGGTATTTTGGTTGAAAGAGTGCCTCGAGTGACTGAAGGACTGTTGGTGGAAGAAAAAAAAAAAAAACAAGGTGCGTTTAGGAGTGTAGGGGATGTGTGGATTCCAAATCTTTACATTGGAAACAAATGATGGGGAAATGAGGGCGAGAAAGAAGGAAATAAATTGTATGGAGTTCTATAGATTTGCAACAGGCGTTTGATAGAATTAGAAAAGCTCTATGGTAGGTGTTAGGGATATATGGTTGTTTGGTGGTAAAGCTTCTGAATGGAAATCATAAGTATGTATGGAACGATAGTGAAGCGTGTAAGAATAAATGGGATGGGAAAGTGATTGGTTTTAATATTAATAGCGGAGTGAGGATGGGATGTGTTATGTCTCCTGGTTATTTCAAATTTGAATTATGGATGGGTTATGATAGAATTAGAGGGGGGGGGTGGCGGGGATGGTGTTAGAATGGATGGAGAATGGAAGAGAGTGGAGGGTGCCCTACCCCATATGCGGATGATGTGGTTGTGTGTGGCGAATCTGAAAAGAGTTTGAGAGTAGAGAGAGATTGCCAGAGTGTGTAAAAGGAGGAGTTTGAAAGTAAAACGATAGATAAGAGTATGGTTGATGAAGTGAGACAGTTCACTCTGTTGTGGAAATTATGTTAGATGGGTGCAGCAGCTGAAACAAGTTGTAAGAGTTTAATATTTGAGGAATATGGTGATGAAAAGGAACGGATAATTGAAAGATGTTGTAGGAAAGTTGTGTCAAGGCAGGAAGGTTGACTGCAGTGCAATTAAATCGTTTGGTGAAATGTAAAAGGACTTAGTCTTGAGTGTGCTAAGGTCTTACCATGAGGTATGTTTGTTACCCGTGTTAATGTGTAGTAGTTTGGACTAATGGTCTGGAATAAAGAGGTATAGATCTAAAGTTACAATGTGTTCAGAAATGGACAATGCATTAGGGGATGATGTAAGGTGCTTGAGAAGAATTTGAAAAAATGAGGGAGATGAACGTATTAGAGGAGTTTGTGTGCGGTCGTGAAGAAAGGGGTAACATTGGACGAGGAATAAATGGAAAGATACCGTTGAATGTTTTTGTCATTTGGAAAGTAATGGATGATAGTCTGTTTGCGTTAGCTAAGCAGGATGTATGTGGTGGCGAGTGTCATGGAATCGACAGGCTGGGAGACTGAAGAAAAAAGTGGATTGAGTCAGTAAAGAATGCCTGGAGGAGAGAAATGTACGAGTTTAAGGCAGAAAGCGAGAATAAAAAATGCATAATAAGAAATATGATGAACCAGGGCCGGAGAGGGTTAGAGGGGGGGTATGGAAGTTATTGGCCACTGTGGTGCCAAAGGGAAGATGAAACCCACACAATATGACGAATGCCGAATCGCGGTGTTCCGGTAAACCTCTTAAGGAGTGCGAATTTCTTGTACGTGGGACGAGAAGTTCTCAGGCTGTAAATAGGTACTAAAGGGGCGGGGTAAGGGACTGGGGGAGCTAATTATTTTTCGACTTGCGTTCATATTATTTCTACTAGCTTTTCTGTTTCCGTGCATGTTACTCACCTTACCCCCAGTCCTAGAGAGAGAAGGTGGGTGATGATGACAATAATAATAATAATAATTGAGTAAATTTGGTAACAGAGAAAACAAAACACTTACGGAATTAAGAAGATAACTTGACTTGTAGAGTTTTAGCGAAGGCAGGAAAAATATACGCATCGACATGCAGAATATAACTCGGTAAACAGTATAAAAACAAAAAAACTTACACTTAACTGATAGATAGTACGATATCTAATAAATACTCTAAACGTTAAACTATTTGTCACACCAAACACCAACCCTGTTAATCCCTGATGCATCAGTTATCAACAAGGTATAGAGGCACCCCTAAATATAAAAGTGCCTCCACTACTGACTTAGTACCAATGACTTTAACTAAACCTACTTGTCACCACTACAAACCACTTTTCATTCCTATACCTTCACTGCAACCTTCACCTCCTTTATCTGACTTTCACTATTGAACCATCAACGTCTGACACTACTTATTATAACCATATATTTATAAACTTAACTACTGAAATAGAAGAAAGAATACACATTAGATACATTACACAATAATTACTAAAACTTAAATCTATCTCTACTCTACAGCCTGACTTTGGTCAGACCCACTAAACAAATAAACTATTCTACAATCTGCCTCTCTTCATTAACCCCATCTTCTCCGTCTGTTACGAAACCACAACTATCACTCCTGAAATACATAATACATAAATTTTATCAATCTTATACTCTTCTCTCCCCACCTTTCACTTGTCCAAAACTCTACACCTACACAAACACTGCACCCAAAATTACACCCCAACACATAACCACCACACCTACAAAATAACCCTAATATCCACATACTAAACACGCACTCTACTCCAACACTACTGCTACCAACTCCTACTACCCCTACTATAACTACTACTACTCTTACAAAACAAACACTAAAACTAACTCACATACTTCACCCTAGATCAGACACATCTGGTTCCTGATCATACCCATACTTCAACAAAAACATTTCTAACACTACCCCTTCACTTTCATAACTAGAAAAATGCTCAAAAACTCTATACAACCACTCCATATAAAGCTCACCCTCTTTACGTCTCACCCATTCTTCATTTCCAGTTTTTACTTTAGCACCACGCTTACCTTTCTTCCTCTTCTTTCCTTTTTCTTTCCGTCCCCCCTTTTTTACACTTACATCTGTACACTGTTTAACTAATTCTGAATCACTACACTTCACTTCCTCATCAGCAACTATCACTTCACTTTCTTCGTCTACTTCTGAATCGCTACACTTTACAACTTCTGATTCACTACACTTCACTTCCCCATCTACAACACTCATTTCCCTTTCTACGTCTACTTTCACGTTTTCATTACTCACAAAGCTATTAACACCAACCTTTGTCTTCACATTTTTCTCTACATCTACATCATCTTCCTCATCACCTGTCCACACTCTTACCGGAACAACAACTCTTTCACCACTTTCTCCCATACGCTTGTTCTCCTTTTTTTCTTCATCATTGTCAGTCTCACTGCCACACATGAAGGGATTTCCCCCTATTATCCTACAGATACTATCAAATTCTTCTTCAATAGTCTCATCCTCATCGTACGTGTTCTTACCACTACTTACTGTATTACTCACTACTTCTACTTTATTCACACCACTTGTAACTCCTTTCTTCTTAACGCACAACTCACCATACTCATCACAATCTCTCCACAAATGTTTTTCCGATCTACACAAATCGCATCCCTTTCTCCTCCATCCACTCTCCTCACAACTGTTCATTCCTCCTCCACCATAAAACATACTACTTTCAACAACAACATTATTACCGCCAACTGCAGTTTTACTACTTTCTACACTATCTACTACCTTATCACTACAACTACGTACTTGTTGTCTTCTACCTATACCAACACCACCATTACCTCTTCCTCTCCTTTCGCCACCACCATACCCACCTCTACCCCTAGATGGACACTTATAGGCGTAGTGGTATTTAGACCTACATATGTTACACTCACTCACTCTACCCTCCTTATCTCTCACATTCAACAACTGACCACAAAACCACTCCTCACTTCTGAGCCCATTCATAGACATCTGGTTACTTGAATACCAACTACTCTCACTCACTTCGTTACCAGCACCTCGGTTCTCTACTTTCTTTCCAAAACCCTCACATATGTTTATCAACGCATCTCGAAAGGTACGAAACACCCACTCATCTTTTCCACAATAAGCCAAAACCATTTGTCTTTGACTGTCACTCACCTCTGCTCCTTCCAATAGATGCACACATTTCATATCTTCTCCTAAATCCACTTTACCAACCATCTTACACCTTCTCTCAATCACCTCATATCTGTTCGCATATTCCCTCATGGATTCACCCTTCTTTCTTTTAATATAGAAGTACTCACATAATTTGTCGTACCTATCCCTTTGTTTCTCTTTCGCATACCTTTCATCCAACTTACGTAATATTTCATCTACTCCTTCCTTTTTACCTAATGACTCCCAATCCACCGTCCACACACACTCATAAGCCTTTGCACCCAAACTGAACAGAAGCTCACCTGCAGGTTGTTCAAACTCCTCACCACAAATCTTAAACCACAACTTTACTTTACTCTTCCACACATCATACTCGTCTGCATTCAAATCTCCCTTAAACTCGGGACATGCTCTACGCACCCTCTTTTCTACAACCACTTCCACTTTCTTTTCACCATCAGTATCACTACCATCACCTTTCTTATCCATTTTTCACTTCACCACTACACACACCCTAAAGAAGCAGACA
>JABUQX010009539.1:0-2500 GCA_015478945.1 Trachelipus rathkii | reverse complement strand
TGACAAGTAGGTATAGTTAAAGTCATTGGTACTAAGTCAGTAGTGGAGGCACTTTTATATTTAGGGGTGCCTCTATACCTTGTTGATAACTGATGCATCAGGGATTAACAGGGTTGGTGTTTGGTGTGACAAATAGTTAAGTTTAAGTATTTATTAGATAGTAATATCTATCAGTTAAGAGTTTTTTTGTTTTATTGTTACCTCGCAAACAGTTATTTTCCTGCAACATTCTACAAGCAAGTTCTTCATCTATATGTAAGTGTTTATTTTGTCTTCTCTGTTACCATTTTTAATCAGTGGTAGCAGAGCGTAGTTCGTTTCTTTCTGGGAGTAGTGGTGTGCTCTGTTGACGGTAGCATAGTGTATGGTGAAGAACTTGGTAGAATACGTAGATTTGTGTAGTAGAACATTGTCTGCTTAGGGTGTGTGTAGTGGTGAAGTGAAAGATGGAAAAGAAAGGTGATGGTAGTGATACTGGTGGTGAAAAGAAAGTGGAAGTGGTTGTAGAAAAGAGGGTGCGTAGAGCATGTCCCGAGTTTAAGGGAGATTTGAATGCAGACGAGTATGATGTGTGGAAGAGTAAAGTAAAGTTGTGGTTTAAGATTTGTGGTGAGGAGTTTGAACAACCTGCAGGTGAGCTTTTGTTCAGTTTGGGTGCAAAGGCTTATGAGTGTGTGTGGACGGTGGATTGGGAGTCATTAGGTAAAAAGGAAGGAGTAGATGAAATATTACGTAAGTTGGATGAAAGGTATGCGAAAGAGAAACAAAGGGATAGGTACGACAAATTATGTGAGTACTTCTATATTAAAAGAAAGAAGGATGAATCAATGAGGGAATATGCGAACAGATATGAGGTGATTGAGAGAAGGTGTAAGATGGTTGGTAAAGTGGATTTAGGAGAAGATATGAAATGTGTGCATCTATTGGAAGGAGCAGAGGTGAGTGACAGTCAAAGACAAATGGTTTTGGCTTATTGTGGAAAAGATGAGTGGGTGTTTCGTACCTTTCGAGATGCGTTGATAAACATATGTGAGGGTTTTGGAAAGAAAGTAGAGAACCGAGGTGCTGGTAACGAAGTGAGTGAGAGTAGTTGGTATTCAAGTAACCAGATGTCTATGAATGGGCTCAGAAGTGAGGAGTGGTTTTGTGGTCAGTTGTTGAATGTGAGAGATAAGGAGGGTAGAGTGAGTGAGTGTAACATATGTAGGTCTAAATACCACTACGCCTATAAGTGTCCATCTAGGGGTAGAGGTGGGTATGGTGGTGGCGAACGGAGAGGAAGAGGTAATGGTGGTGTTGGTATAGGTAGAAGACAACAAGTACGTAGTTGTAGTGATAAGGTAGTAGATAGTGTAGAAAGTAGTAAAACTGCAGTTGGCGGTAATAATGTTGTTGTTGAAAGTAGTATGTTTTATGGTGGAGGAGGAATGAACAGTTGTGAGGAGAGTGGATGGAGGAGAAAGGGATGCGATTTGTGTAGATCGGAAAAACATTTGTGGAGAGATTGTGATGAGTATGGTGAGTTGTGCGTTAAGAAGAAAGGAGTTACAAGTGGTGTGAATAAAGTAGAAGTAGTGAGTAATACAGTAAGTAGTGGTAAGAACACGTACGATGAGGATGAGACTATTGAAGAAGAATTTGATAGTATCTGTAGGATAATAGGGGGAAATCCCTTCATGTGTGGCAGTGAGACTGACAATGATGAAGAAAAAAAGGAGAACAAGCGTATGGGAGAAAGTGGTGAAAGAGTTGTTGTTCCGGTAAGAGTGTGGACAGGTGATGAGGAAGATGATGTAGCTGTAGAGAAAAATGTGAAGACAAAGGTTGGTGTTAATAGCTTTGTGAGGAATGAAAACGTGAAAGTAGACGTAGAAAGGGAAATGAGTGTTGTAGATGGGGAAGTGAAGTGTAGTGAATCAGAAGTTGTAAAGTGTAGCGATTCAGAAGTAGAAAGTGAAGTGATAGTTGCTGATGAGGAAGTGAAGTGTAGTGATTCAGAAATAGTTAAACAGTGTACAGATGTAAGTGTAAAAAAGGGGGGAAGGAGTGAAAAAGGAAAGATAGGAAAGAAGAGGAAGAAAGGTAAGCGTGATGCTAAAGAAAAAACTGTAAATGAAGAATGGGTGAGACGTAAAGAGGGTGAGCTTTATATGGAGTGGTTGTATAGAGTTTTTGAGCATTTTTCTAGTTATGAAAGTGAAGGGGTAGTGTTAGAAATGTTTTTGTTGAAGTATGGGTATGATCAGGAACCAGATGTGTCTGATCTAGAGTGAAGTATGTGAGTTAGTTTTAGTGTTTGTCTTGTATGTAGTAGTAGTAGTAATAGTAGGGGTAGTAGAAGTGGTAGCAGTAGAGTTGGAGCAGAGTTAGGTTTATTTTGTAGGTGTGGTGGTTAGGTGTTGGGGTGTAATTTTGGTGCAGTGTTTGTGTAGGTGTAGAGTTTTGGACAAGTGAAAGGTGGGGAGAGAAGAGTATAAGATTGATAAAATAAATTTTTCAT
>JABUQX010009538.1:2500-30958 GCA_015478945.1 Trachelipus rathkii | reverse complement strand
GTCTTCCAAAGGTCCAAAAGAAGAACTTCTAGGATTGCTTCCGCTCTCTCGGGACAAACTAGAGGGGGAAGATATAGCGAATGCTGCAAAAAATGCCTTGAAGACAATAAGATCGAGTTAAATAAAAATTCGTGAGTTCGATAGTAGAAAGAGCAAGAAGTATGACGGGAAAAAATAAAGGGGCAACAAGATTCTTCAGAGCAAAATAAACCACAAAATTCTTACGTTTCACAACATAATACACCAAGAAGCGCTTTGTGCCCAAACATTTCAGGCCGAAATAGTTGAGGTCATGAATTTGGTAATCAAGATTGTTAACAGCATCTTGTCAAAAGCACTCTACCATCGTCAGTTTAAAAAGAATTTTAAAGGAAAAGAAGAAACAGTGTTTCCGCACCTCCTTTCTTCACAATTAAAGTGAGGATGGCTTTCCAAAGGTAAGGTGTTGAAACATTTTGCTTTGTGCTTGAATGAAATAAATACATTAATATATGAAAAAGGCATTAATCACCTTGAATTAGAGAACGACAAATGGTTGCAAAAATTTTACTTTATGGTGGATATCACAGCGAAATTAAATGAGCTGAATCTAAAACTGCAAGGAAAGGGAAACCCAGCCTATGTTTTGGTAGAAGAATTGGTTTGTTTTGAAGAAAAATTAATTCTTTTTGCAGAAGATATTCAGAGCGGTAAATTAAGTAGCTACTTCATTTTCAATTTCTAAAGCAATATCGCGATAAAACCAGTGCAATTGTTGACACGAATTACTTCAGCACAGTTATAAAAAAAATAAAAGATGAATTTGCTGACAGATCTGAGCAATTCAAAACTAACAAAACCACTCTAGCATTCATAGTAAATCCTCTCAACACAAATAGTAACGAAATCCACATTGAGCCATTTGGAATTGATACTGGATCTCTAGAAATGCAATTGATCGATTTAAAAAGTAAAGCTTTGTGGAGTGAAAAATTTACAGAGTTGAAAAGCAAGTTGGAAGAGTTGGAGGTCCAGAAATGTATGTACGTAACGCAACAAAAGTGGACAGCTTTAAAAGAAATGCCGCGAGTTGAGGCACTTATATTCGACGCATGGAATAGTCTTCCAGATTGCTACAGTTAGGTGAAGAAGTTGGCATTTGGAGTGTTCAATATCTTCGGATCGACATATTCGTGCGAGCAAGCTTTCTCTTGCATGAATATAATTAAAAGTAAAGTAAGAAGCCAACTAACAAATGAAAATTTAGAATCGTGTTTGAAACTTAAAACAGCAAGTTATGAGCCAAATTTATCCAAACTTTCTAAAACCATGCAAAGCCAACGCTACCATTGAATTTGTTTGCTCAAATGTATGTTATTGTTTTTTTTTTTATTTTAAGTACAAGTTACATTGTTTAGTAAAGTTTAAATTTTCTACTTGAATAACCATGCAAAGCCATCGCTCCCATTGAATTTGTTTGCTTTATTGTTTGTTATTGAAGTACAAGTTAGTGTTGTAAGTAAATGTTTAATTGTTTTAATTTTTTACTTAAATAATAAGTAATTATCTAATAATTCCATATATAGCTATATTATCTAATTTGTTGTGAAAAACATTACTTATATATAAATAAATAGATATTTTTTATATTTTTTAAAAAAATAGATTTTTTTTCTTATGAATAAATAGATTAGTTTTTTTTTTATCAAAAAACTTTATTTATCGAGTACTATTTATTGTTGGCAAGAAAAAATTTTGTGGCTCTTTAAAAACTTTGAAATTTTGTAAATTGTAATTTTTGACTCTTCCGACTCAAAAGGTTGCCGACTCCTGGGGTAGTCTAATTGAGTAAACATCAAAAATTTACAATTTACAAAAAAAATTTTTTAAAGAGCCACAAAAATTTTTTCTTGCCAACAATAAATAGAACGGAATAAATAAGTTTTTTGATAAAAAAAAAAACTAATCTATTTATTTCATAAGAAAAAAAATATCTATTATTCATAAGAAAAAATATCTATTTATTATATATAAGTAATGTTTTTCACAAACAAATTAGATAATATAGCTATATATGGAATTATTAGATAATTACTTATTATTTAAGTAAAAAAACTTAAAAACATTAAACATTTACTTACAACACTAACTTGTACTTCAATAACAAACAAAAAGCAAACAAAATTCAATGGGAGCGATGGCTTTGCATGGTTTTTCAAGTAGAAAATTTAAAACTTTACGAAACAATGTAATTGTACTTAAATAAAAAAAAAAAAACAATAACATAAATTGAGCAAACAAATTCAATGGTAGCGTTGGCTTTGCATGGTTTAGAAAGTTTGGATAAATTTGGCTCATAACTTGCTGTTTTAAGTTTCAAACACGATTCTAAATTTTCATTTGTTAGTTGCTTTTTACTTTACTTTTAATTTTATTCATCCAAAGCAAACTTCCTCGTACGACTGTGTTGATCAGGTGTTCTAGGACACTCCAAATGCAAACTCTCACCTGTTTTAGCAGGTCTGGCACTCCTATTCCATGCCGTCGAATATAGTTGCCTCAACTCGCGGCATTCTTTGAAAGCTGTCCACTTTTGGTTGCGTTACGTACATACATTTCTGGACCTCCAACTCTTCCAACTTGCTTTTCAACTCGTAAATTTTTCACTCCACAAAGCTTTACTTTTAAATCGATCAATTGCATTTCTTGAGATCCAGTTTCAATTCCAAATGGCTCAATGTGGATTTCGGTAGCATTTGTTGTTGAGAGGAAGATACGAGGAATACTCGCGTGGTCATGCCATATCGGATTGCTCAAATCTGTAACATCTTCATCCACGCCAGGATGATGAAGGGATAAATCCCAAAATCAATCAATGGCGGAATCGCGATATTTGCTTTAGAAATTGAAAAAAAATGAAGTAATTTCCCGCTCTGAATATCTTCTGCAAAAAAGAATTAATTTTTCTTCAAAACAAACCAATCTTCTACCAACATTAGGCTGGCGTTTCCTTCCTTGCCAGTTTTAGATTCAGGCTCATTAATTTCGCTGTGATATCCACCATAAAAGTAAAATTTTTTGCAACCATTTGTCGTTCTCTTCAAGATATTAATGCCTTTTTCACTATATTAATGTATTTAATTTCATTCAAGCACAAAGCAAAATGTTTCAACACCTTACCTTTTGGGAAAGGCATCGCACTTTCTTGAGAGAAAGGAGGTCGGAAATACTGAGTCTCCATTTCTTTAAGAATTCTTTAAACTGATGATGTAGAGTGCTTTTGACAAGATGCTCTTAACAATCTTGATTACCAAATTCATGACCTCAACTATTTCGGCCTGAAATGTTTGGGCACAAAGCGCTTCTTGGTGTATTATGTTGTGAAACGTAAGAATTTTGTGGTTTATTTTGCTCTGAAGAATCTTTGTTGTTCCTTTCTTTTTTCCTTGTCTACTTTCTGGCTCCATCAGTTGCTATTGAAACGATTTTTATTTAAATCGATCTTATTGTCTTCAAGGCATTTTTTGCACTGCATTCGCTATATCTTCCCCTCTAGTTTGTCCCGAGAGCGGTAGCAATCCTAGAAGTTCTTCTTTTGGACCTTGTGAAGACATATACCTAACAAAAAGGGCAACTTATGCCGTGTCTTTTATGTTGCAAGACTCATCTATAGCAAGTGATAAGGCAGAAGAAAGTTGAATATCTTCCACCTGCAAATATGTTACATTTGAAGACATTTTAGCTATTCTATCTTGCACTGTTTTAGCGGATCGTGGTAAATCTTTGATTTTTTCAAGATTTCTGGTTTGTTTTTGAAATCACGAAACAGTTCTTCAGATGCACGTATGAAGCAATCTTTGACATACTCACCATCTGTGAATGGTTTGCCTTTTTTTTTGCAATTTTTAGTGATACCGCGAAGCTTGCCAGATTAACATTACTTTTAGATTGCGTCCAGTTACTTAACATGGAACTTGATTGCTGTTTTTGTTTTTGGAGCTTCGTCGGACAGCTTTTTTTCGGTTCTTCACGGCGGTATTTACTAGCAAACTGAAATGTTTTTCAGCTGAAGTGTCTATCCTCTAAATTTTGATTTCTTATTGTTGTGCGAGTGGTTTTCGTTGGCAAATGAGACAAGTCGGAAGGCCATCTGAGTTGCATATGAAGCGAACGACTCCGTCCAATCCCGATTGAATTCTCGATGCTCTTTTTCAGTTCTTCTCTTTTTTTTGTAGATGCCATGCTTGCGGTGAAGCTGTAATAAAGAATTTTTAAAATTATTATTTAGGTAACCAAAACAGCAGATGACAAGTTTTGCACTTATTTACTAATCTTAGTAAATAATTTGGGGGGGCCCCCCAAAGAAAATAACCTTGGGTTTTACCTTTCTTTGGGCTTTTGTCATCGATTCAGAACGATCGATTTAAATGTTTTTTTTTTTAAAAATAAAATAATATTTGTTAGCATAGGCCACACTCAAGGGATCAAAGAGCCGCATATGAAATTTGATGCGAGTTTTCCCCAATTAGACTACCCTATCCTATGTGTCAAATACACTTTTTGAAAATGTGTATTTGACATGTAGGATATTTTTTAAAAATATTTTCCATCCATATTTTTACAGTTTCCTATTATGAATAAGTTTAGCATTCATTAAAGAGTAAATTTATCCTCAAGTAAAGTTCATTTCAAAACCTGAAAATTTTCCCCAAACCTTAGCATAGTTGGCCCTTAAAATCCTCAACATTCATTCTCCATTACCCCAATTTACAGTTTCTAAAAAAGTAGGGATTTATTTGGTTGTCCTGCCTCTATAAATTACTAAATTACCTTTAAACAAACCTCAGGAAAAATATTGCATGTCAGACGATGAATGGATTTAAATAGGCCTACCTAAATAATTAATATAGTACAGTAGTTTAATAAGTTCAAATTATTACTTTCTAATTTTGATATCAATGAACAACATTTGTGGTTGTTCAGGTCTTGGATCCCAGTTTCTCCCCAACTCTTAGGGAATTTGGCAGGCCTCTGGCTTTTGCCCACCAAAAAAAAAAAAAAAAAAAAAAAAAAAAAAAATGGTACCAAATTTACCTTTAGTGTACATACAGTAGGTTTCAGTAAATAGTTCAAACACTTATAAAAATATTTTTTACTAATTTTTATATAAATGCACTTTATATTTACCTTCTTCTCTCAAGACGTTGCTGGTCTGACACATATTTGGCTAAAATTAAATTTAGCATCCTTTATTTCTTCTCCTTCCAAAGTAAATATTTGAAAATTGGCTAATGATTTAAAAGGACACAATGTGTGTCAGATGTAATATTTACAAATTTTATATTAATAAAGGTGTTTCATGAATATAATTATTCACTCAATTCATGTTGAGCTGAATGAAGCAAACCATTATTACATTCACAAAATATCCTTATTAAACTAGAATTTATACCTTTGTGGATTTTTAAATATTAAATAGGCGGCCCTAGTTGGCTTCCCTATACAATAATAAAAAAAATTTTAATGCTGAAAACTAGAATTTAAATATTGCAGTAGACTTTTATTATATACACTTCATAAATTCAAACATTTTTTGATTTCCTGTCTATATTTCTTGATATGAATGAAATTCCAGCTGGCTGTTTTTCTAGACAATTACCCATTTCAGTTTTGTCTCAAACTTTATTTGGAAGAGCTCTGTTATGACCTTGACAATCTATTTTACCCCATGTCAATTTGCAGTTGGCATCTTCTTTGGGTGTTCTTTAGGTGACTAAGCATATAAGAATATGGGTTCACTTATCTTCCACACAGCAAATACACATATGCCACCTAGGCTTACAAGCACTCAGCAAAGCATCCCTCCCTTGAGGTACCCAAACACAAATGGGAAATTATTTTATTTAATGAGACATTCTATTTTTGCTCTATTAAAATAATTGTGACAAAATATATTGAAATACAGAATATAGCGATATATATATTTAGGCATAGAAGACCACTTTTATATAATAAATAAAAAACCTAAAAATTTTAATATAAAAAGTAATATCTATACTCAAAATTTATATATATATATATATATATATATATATATATATATATATATATATATATATAAAAAAAAATATATATATAAAAATAATATATATAATAAATATATATAATATATATATATATATATATATATATATATTTCAATAAGGCTTGAAATAAAATCACTGGACCACAACTGCATTTACATCATCCAACCCATAATCAGCAGTCTAAACTTAAAACCCACTCACAAAACAATAATCATAGCAATTGATATTAACTAAACCTTTGATACAGTACCCAAACATAACCTAATCCAGAAAATAACATCAAATATCCCTACTAACCTAAAGAAATGGATTTCCAACTTCCTATCAAGAAGAACAGCACAAATACAAACTAACAATACAAAATCCAGAACAGTAAACATCAATAATGGAGCAAGGTATAATCTTATCCCCCACATTATTCAACCTATTTACAGCCAATCTCCCACAACCACAAACAGACTACATAAACATAACTTGCGCAGATGACATTACTATAGCCAGGTAAAGGTATAGCACAGGACTCCACATATCACAATCTACACATTGCTAATCTCTACACATCAGAATCTAAACACTGCCATAAACCTGACACAACATACCACCACCCAAACTTACAATACTACAAACAGATTCAACCTCAACCAAACTAGGCCTACTACAAATATCTGACTAAACTGTAACCAGGTCCGGGAAAACACATCCCATTTTCTACTCGCCTGTCAATCAAACTCTTTACCCAGAGCAATCTGGAACATTTCAGTCCTGGATGATCTGTGGACGAGGCCGGTAACGTCAGAAATATAATTTAAAAACACTATATACTTCTTAGAATCTATGTATTTGAATTAAACACAGTTATTTTACTTCGGGTTGGGGCAATGGTCGTCGGACAGCTTCGGTCCCTTGACCATGACATGTATTCCTTCTTCATTTTCTCGTGTTCCCTATTAAACTCAATTATCTTTTGCAACACTTTCACATTTCCACATTTACATTGAAATAGAAAGGATAAATAAAGTTAATTTGATATTGGATAAAAGTTATTGACACTTAACCTATTGAACTATAACTGCTTAATCCTATTTATTTATTTATTTATTATAAGGGCGTGGTAAAGCCTTAACATCGGCACCACTTAACAAATATTTTTGATGTAAAAAAAATCTTTGTATTTAAATCATAAAATTAATATAAGAGATTAAAATAAAAGTAAATGATTATAATAAAAGTAAATTGGAATATATATATAAAAATAATATACATATGAAACAAAAATAAGACAAAATAAAATAAGGTAAAATAAAGTAAAATAAATATATACATACATATAATAAAGTTCAAACATATTTATGAATACATATTAAATATATAAAACAAGAAAATAAATAAATGAAAATAAAAGAAAATGAAATAAGCTAAATAAAATAAGATAAAATGAAATTTAAGAAAAGAAAAATAAAATATAATTTAAATAAAAAAAATAAAATAAGTAAAAAGTACTCAAAAATGCTAAATACAGCTATACCCAAATATAATAGATATAAACATATTTGTGAAGACTTAGTAAATATTTAAAACGAGAAAATAAAAGAAAAAGGGAAATGAATTAAACAAATAAAATAAAATAAAATAAAATACGGATACATCATATAAAATAAATAAAACTTTATAAAAATAATTTTACATTTGTAAACTTGCCCTATGTGACTAGGAGTGTTCATTTAATATATCTATTTAAACTGTCAAAATATATAAATGCATGCTTCTATTAATTATATAAAGATTATACAACTTACAATTAATGAGATTTAAAGGATTACATGCACTTTCCTAAGATTCTTTTAAATTCTATTAAAAAAATTATTAAAAATTATAAATATAAAAATAAATGGTTATTCTAATTCACAATCATATCATTTATTTTTGAGGTATCAAAGGACCTTAAATATTAAAAGACAATAATATGAAAAACAAAATATATGTATCATTAATACAAAGAGTAGATATCAAAATAGCCAAGACTAAATTTCATTATGATAATTTCACTGCATTGCACTTTTGCACTTAATATTTATTTGCCTTATAAATAATAGCACTTTTCTCAATATTACCAGTGGCTCTATCACTACCAACACTAATTCTTATCCCTATGAATAATATTATTAATTAATTTATTATTATTTATTTTATTATTACACTTATTTTATTCTTACACTTAATAGGTGATTATTATTAATATTATTATTATTATTATTATTATTTTATTATTATTATTATTATTATTATTATTAATTATTATTATTATTATTATTATTATTATTATTTTTATTATTATTATTATTATTATTATTATTATTATTATTATTATATTATTATTATTATTTTCATATTATTATTATTATTATTGATTTGCATCCTACTATTATTATTTCCTATTTTAATCATCACCATTTGTTATTGTCATTTGTTGAAAGACTCCTTTTTTTCTCTTCTTCCCCACATTTCCCAAAATGTATTTAACTTCCTCTATGTTGTGAGATTCAAATAGCCATCTCCCAACCTCCTTTAGGTCTTCTGCATATGGTCTTTGAAGTTCAATGGAGTTAATTCTAAGATCTTCATATTCTGGGCAGATACAAATGAAGTGTATCAGCTCTTCCTTCAATTCCACATATGTCACAGTTAATTTCGCCATTTGAGAAACCTGTTTCTCCAATTTAGGTTCAAAGTATTGGATCGGCCCTGAAAAGTTCACTGAGTGAAGAGTTTCGTAATTGAGCTTTCTTTCAATTCCTATTTTTCCATCTTCGTACATTTGTAGACTTTCTTTGCTCTACTTCTTTTATTCCGCGTTTTGCTCCCAAGCTTTTATTTTTTCAGCAATCTCTTTCTTGTTCAAGCCTTTCTATTGCTACTATGTCTATCATAACTTTGTCCATGTATCCAAATCCAAATTTCCCACCATTTTTTCCTTCTGCTTTCATTTTTTCAAGTATTTGCTTTAGGACTTCTTTTTTTCCTTCTGATATGATTTATATATTTTTAAAACTTGTTAGTTATTATTCTTCCCTGCATGATGATGCTCCAATCTCTCCCCTCAGAACTGCAGTTGGGGGTGTACTTAGTGTCCCTCCTAGTTTCTCCTGTATACTGTTGTTTTCAGATTGTTTGTAACTTTATCTAATTCTTGTTTTGTGAAGCACATTACATTGGATCCATATAAGATTGCTGGTAGTGCCACATTTTTCCAGTACGTTTTCCCTATAAGCAGTTTGTTGCAGCTCTTCTCAATGACTGAACCTGTTTGGCTAGCCAAGGTGTGGGCCTTATTTATGAGATGCAGCTTCTGAGTTTTAAACATTGTTTTTTTCATTGTTTATATATAAGCCTAGGTATTATTTTGTCACCACTTTTTTGATACCTTCAATCTCCGTTGGTGGTTGTTCCATGTTAAAAATCAGTACATTGCTTTTCTCTTTGTTTATTTCTAGACCACATTCCCCACTTATCTGTAGTAATGTCCTAATATTTGCAGCTGCATCGTTTACATTTTCTGCTAAGATCAGGCCATCATCAGCAAAGAATAGACTGTTTATTTTTATAGAACCATTGTTGAATCCCTTTTCTTTTCCCATTTTTTTGAAATTATTTTGTAATTAACAAGTTTGAATATGTAGTAGATCCTGTAACCCTTGCTTTATTCCACCTAGTAACTTCTATCTTCTACAAATTTTTATTTCCATTTCCAACTTAATGTTAGGGTTTTGTCTGTTCTGTATATACTTGTGCAATGGCGTTATTCATTTCATGGTGAACCTTGTTACTCTTTAGAACTCTTATCATGATTCCCTACTACGGAGTCCAAAAAGCTTTTTGAATCTATAGAGACTACAATTAATGGTAGGTGTCTTCTGTATGATTCTTCACCAGTATGCAAAAGAAAAAGATTATTCCTCATTCTCTGTGCACCTTCTGTAAACCCTGATGATTTTCCTTTATTTCATCACATATTTTAATTGTGTTCTTCAATTTCATGTTTTAATTAATGTCATGAATTGTTTGTAGGGTATCAGTTAATGCGATAGGCCTTAAATCTTTTTACAGTTTGGATTCTCTTTTTTTCTATCATACTTGTTATAGTATATTTCCATGATTTGTCGGTTCATGTTCCTTTGTTAGTTCTTTGTTGTAACAATTTGTGAGAACCTGTATACCTAGTTTACATCACTGATTAATACCTTTATATAGTTCTGGCTTATAGACCACTGGCCCTGGTAGCCTTCTCTTCCCTTTGAGCTTTTGTAAGTACCTTCTGATTTTATCAGTGGTTATGACTGGTTTGTTTACATGGGTGTTAAGGAGTTTTTACTGTTATTGCCATGTCCATATGTTCTCTCAATTGTACCGGAAATTGGTGTACTCCACTTTGTATCCGTTGGTATCTTTGTTCGTTAAGTCTTTTATATTCCTCTTTCGAGTTATCGTCCCATTCTTCAGTAATTCGGTTTTCATGTTTGCAGTATATGGTTTCCCAAAATCCAGTTAATTCTTTTCCTATTTCCTCCTTTGGTATTAGTTTACCATTTTCATAATGAAGTTTAGTCTCCTTCATGGTTCTATCTACTCCCTTAAGTTTCTTTATATTCTCCCATAATTTGTTGTTTTTATCAGATTTTATTTCATCTGTTAGTTTTTTCTCTTATGTTGTTATTTCTTGTGTTATAAGTTTGTGCACTTTTGTTTTTTGTTATTCTTTATATGCTCCCAGAGCATATTTTTGGCATGCTCTTCTGCCTCATGTTCTTCTTCTTCTATAATTTCTCTTCCTTTTTTTTATCGCCTTCTTATTTTTTGTTATTCAAGGTCTTTCTATCTTTTTTCCGTTTTTTTCCTTTTCTTGTCTATATGGTTTTTATAAGGTTATTCATCGGCTGCCTGTTTAAATGATTTTGTTCATCTCTTCAAGTGTATCCACTCCTTCATTTTGCATTTTATTTTTCTAGGTGTTGTACATATTTTGTCATCAGATCTGGTTCTGTACTATAATATTTGATATTGCACCATCTCCCTTTTTATAGTTAGGCCTTCTTACTTTGTTTCTTAGATATATTTGTATTAGATTATGGTCTGATAGATCAAATACTTCTTGGTTTTCATCTATTTTCATTGAATAAAAATGTTTATTCATATCATTATTAGCCAGAGCAAAATCTATGACACTTCTCATGTCACTCCTCTGCCATGTGTAGAGCCCATCACACTCTTCAGTTGTATTTAAGAGTTTCAACTCACACTTATCTATCCACTCTGAAACCATTTCCCCCTGTTTATCAAGTTGTTGTCTTCCCAACCATGGTAAGTGCCCATTGAAATCCCCGAGGATCATGAAATTATTTTTTACTCTCATATGTTATCAGTCTTTCGCACTCTTTTCTTATTTTGATATTTCTTCTTACGTCTTCTGGTTTGCTTCCTGTTGCAAAATATACTAATACAAATATATATTCTGTATCATGCACTTTAACCTTGAAGTAAAAGATATCATTATGCTTTCCATCAAGTTTTTCTACTTCTATATGCTTATTTCTCTTATGTATAACCATTAAACCGCCCCCTTTTTATCCTCTTCCTTTCTATTACTAAAAATTTTGTCAAGGTCATCTCTAAGTATGAATCTGTCCTCTGTGAGATGTGTTTCTACTAAAAGTACTATAGTATCCTTTTCTGTTATTTATTAACAACTCAATCTCAGTTATTTTTTGTTTTTGTTAATCCTTGTATATTAATTATATTTATCGTTAGCCTGTTGTACATTGCCATATCTGTTTTTCCGGTATATCATTGCCTTTCCTTATTAAAAATTTCCATTCTGTATTTTTCCCTGTTAATGTATATTTTATCATACTTTATTCTTGTATTTCATTTCCCAAGCTGGCTGCTTTGCTCCTCTCTTTCTTTTTTATTTGGTCCGGGTTTATATATATATTCTTGAAGCGTGTACTATATCTTATATTTTTTGCTCTTTTAAGGACATCCCATTTTTGGTCAGCAGTTTTCATTTCTATAAGTATGGGTCGTGGTCTGGAGTTACGGTTTCCCAGCCTTTTTACCCTTACTATCTCGAACTCTGTTACTCCCACTTCTTTAAAGATTTCAGAGCTACAGGTTTTGTCCTTTTGTTCAGCCTCCTCTAAGTTTGTCTGCTCAATATTCACTTCTTCTAGATTATAAATTACTAAGTTATTTTTCCTTCTCCGCTTGTCTTCAATTTCTAAAAGTTCTTCCTTTACAAGTTCCCTTATATGCTTCCGGTCTTCTAGTGAATTTTCCCTTCTTTTCATTTCCCTCATTAATTCATTTATTTGGGTTTGTTGCTGCTGAAGAAGTGTTTGTTGTTGGTCTATGGTGTTCTGCATTTTTTCCATTCGTTCAACAGATGAGGCTACCATAATCTTCAACTCTGTGAAGTCCAACACAGAGATGGTATTCTCTTTTGGTTTCTTTAAGCAGCTTTGGCAGTTCCACGATACGCTATCCATATCGGCCATATCGGCCAACATTTTATATTGGTTTTTATTAATATTTGCACAGTTTGGTGTTGCGTGGAACCATCTTTTGCATTGGCCGCATTCTATGCTGTCCGTTCTCTGGCCTATGTTATGGTTGCATTTCCCGCACTCGCATTCTTTGCCTGAGGGACCCATAATTCAGTGATATTGTTTTTTATTTTTTTAGGTAACGCAGTATAATGTGAATTATTTGAATTATTTCAACAGATAATTAGTTATTTCAACAATTTATTCAAACAATAGCGATGACTGCGTACCACGTTGAACTAATATATTTGAACCGTTTCTCAATAGATCAATTTCTCAATATTGAAATTGCCAGTTCTCACAGGAATTTCTGTTATTTTGCTTATTTATTATTAACCTGGGATCAGACTCTCTATAATTTGGCAACCTGGTCAATCCCTTTTGACTCATAGCATAGCACAATCTAATTGTGCTCATGGTATAATCACAGTATATATATTACTATATCTCTACTATGGTATTATCAAAGTTTATTCATTATATTAATTTTTATTTTTATACTTATCTTATTTTTTTATTATTATTTTTATTTCTATTATTTTATTTTTATTTTTTCTATTATTTTTCTTGTTTTATTTATTTACTATATTTTCTTATTTATTATTTATATTTCATAATATTTGTGTTTATGTTTAGTATTTATACTAATTAATAGTGTTTCATTTTTATCATGTTTTCATATTTAAATTATTTTATATAATATATATAATTATATAATCTCGTTATAACCTAAATCTTATTATTTTTATGCTTTTTATCCTTAATTTTATATAATTTAATAGGAATTTAAGGAAAGTGTGTGTAGATGGTTAAAATAAATATATTTAAGGACCATTCCTATTTCCTAATCACAAAAGGCAGTTCTTAGAATTTTTTCAAGCATACTTATATTTTATTCATTATATTACTTATTTATATTTAGTTTCTTGCATATTCAGTGCAATACAATAATTTTTATTTATATTTTATTAAACTTCATTATATGTGTATATATTTAGTATTTATACTTTAGTATTTATTTAATACCTTTCGAAGAGTTTTTTTTTAAAATTAATCCGCTTTAGATTAAATTTCCTTCAACTGAGAAATCTACTTGGGTCTAAGCTCTAGGCTTCTCGTGCCTTGCCTTGCAATATTACAAATTTCAAGTAAAAAATTGCCTATTCTGAGGCTCATAGCATAAATTAAATATAATTAAAATTACAGAACTTCAATCACAAACTACTTCAATCCAGTGTTAAAATTTTCGGACCAACTTGTGTGTGCTTGTTTTCACTGTACCTTTCGAAGGAAAATTTCACACCAAAAAGTAAAACAAATATAATATGACTTTGAATATAACAAAAGTTTATTTTTATAATCACAAATACTTTTAATATTTTCTCTTGGTACTAAATTTTGAAGGAAAAGGCCTAATATTTTTTTGCTTTGTTTTACTTTTTGGCGGGAAATTCTCCCGCGAAAAGTACAAAGGTACACTGCACACACAAATACACACACAAGATGGGCCGAAAATTATAAAATTGGATTGAAGTACTATAATTTTAATTATATTTATACTACGCTCAGAGTCCTCATCGGTATGGTTTCTATAATTTTTATTCTTGATATTTGCTTATGTACTGTTTAATTTAATAAGGACAGGATTCAATATTGGGGATTTTAGGACCCCATTTTAGCCCTCACCTAAAAAAAAATGGCACATAAAAAGGTAACATTTATACAAATTTATTGATTGGGGGAAAAAAGCAAACCACAGATTTTTTTTAACCTCTAAAACGTCATTTTCGGGTGTTTTTCTGTGTCCGTAGTCGTTGTTTCGGCGTTTTCATTTTTTCAGAACTTAATTTTTTGAATTTTTTCGTATCAACTTCTACAATTTTTTTCAAAATGACTTCAAACTTGAAATATGCATAGATGGATCTATTACGCACAAAATGCACAAAAATATTAGTTTTTTGATTTTTGGAAAATTGCGCTCAGCAATTAAAAAAAAAAAAAGTAGGTTTTGAAATTTGACATTGCTGAGCACAATTTTCCCAAAATCAAAAAACTAATATTTGCATTTTGTGCGTAAGAGACCCATCTATGCATCTTTCAAGTTTGAAGTAATTTCGAAAAAAAATTGTAGAAGTTGATACGAAAAATGTCCAAAAATTAGGTTCTGAAAAAATGAAAACGCCGAAACAATGACTAAAGACAGAAAACACCCGAAAATGACGTTTTAGAGGTCAAAATAAGCTGAGGTTTGCTTTTTTCCTATTCAAAATTGTCTGAAAATTAAGAATTTTATGTCCATTTTTAGGTGGGGGCTAAAATGGGGTCCCAAAATCCCCAATATTGGATCTTCCCCTTTAGTACAAAATTAATTTAAAATTAAGGATTTATTTGAACATTTGAGAGTATAGAGACAGTAATAAGACACATGGGTCTATCATGAAAGCCCTGAAAATTTGATGTTGATCGGACATGTAGGAAAAAAAATATCTCAATATTTCACTTTTTCAAATGTTTGAATTTTTGGAAAAGTGAAAAATTGATATATTTTTTTTTCTACTGGTCCGATGAACATCAAATTTTCAGGGCTTGTACAGTCGGGCTAGATGCATCTTTTTTACTTAGATAATTTTTTTTGGTATACTCAAAAAAAAAATTTTTTAATTTTCTAAAAAATTTTTTTTTTGAAAGTATTTGTTCCTTTGTAATAGTAAAGCCAAAAAACTAAATCAGAGCAACCTATACAAAAAGATAATTCTCTAAAGTAAGAAATGTAGCAAATCTTCTCACCGACATACCCAACATGCCACTGAAAATTATACATTACTAACTACGCAATAAGAACAAAAAAAAATAAATAAAATATCGCAATTTTTTCATTTTAAAATCCAAAAGAAGTGGGTTTGGAAATTGAACAACGCTGAGCACAAAACTCAAAAAATCGAAAAAGTACTTCATAACATAGTAGAAATGTTCATAATAATTGTAGGCGATGGACCCATCTATGCATATTTCAAGTTTGAAGTCATTTCGCAAAAAAAATTTCACAAAATATAAATACGAAAACAAAACCTAACATGGAAACATGCGGTATATGAAAAATTGAAAATTTGAACCAAAAGAATCTGCCAAAAGACACAGTTGAATTTGTCAGAAAAAGCAATGAAAGACGTATAATTGCCCAGCGAAATAAAGCTGCAGTTTGGTGTTTATAGCGTTAATATACACGCTAATAATTATCCGAAATAATATATAATAAGTAACTTCCATTAATAAGCGGAGGTGAGGCGAAAAATTGGGCCTTAGTTGCTGAAAACCGAAAATTGCCTCCTCCCATATATACAGAATCATGTTCTAAACTGAACATATGACGTAATCCCAAACAAATATCAAAACATTAAAAAGATTCACTCTATCCATGTTTTGGATTACGTTTGAGAGAATTATACCGAACAAGATTAACGGACCCTGTCTTAGTAAAAACATAGTAAATGCAACCTTAAGTTACTATAGCATAGATATAAAACAGCATAAAATATGTAACAAAACAATATATATAACACACATGTGATTTCACACTGCAAGACCAATAATTGTCAACAATCATAGGTCACCAGAAATATGAGTTAGAAAGTTATAGCTTCCATAGCCACATCCCTTCTTTGAAAAGCCCGCTTCTCACTGGCGATTCAAACCTCATATTCAAAACCATGGAACATCTCCCTCCACCATGCCCGCACGACAACACTTTCTCCTCGCAATAATTCAAGCACCTAATTTGAACTGCTCAAGAAGTGTTCAGAGACTTTCAGGCAATTATGGTATGATTGTTATTTATAAAATCTGCGCCAGACAAGTAGAAATCTCTATCAGTCGGAGTGGACCAACAGAATTAAGATTGGAGATATAGTTTTCATTCAGACACCTAACAAGCCTAAACCCTTCTGGCTTTTGGCCAGAGTTCTGGAGGTCATTGTTGGTAATGACAATAAAATCGGGGGTGTGTTGTTAAAAATGGGCGATGGACAAACCTGTTATTATACAATTTGTCATCTCTACCCATTTGAGTTATTTATAACTCACTCTGTCACCAGTGGAGAAGTTGATGCTCAAATGAGCAGTGACTTCTCCAATTCAGATAGCCAAAGCAATGATAATTCAGATCAAGCTGATCCCTCAAATTCAAATTCAGCTCTTCAAGGTAATAGTAATACAGCTATTGCAGATGTTTACCCCTCAATTTCAGGTATAAATTCACCTTAACTCAACTCTCATCAGAATCAAAATTCTCAGCTCAATTCAGTTAAAGAAAGACCACTTAGACAGGCTGCTGTCAGTTGTCAAGAATTCCTTCACAAGAATTTATCTTATTTGTAAAATTTTAATTACTTTAACCGCAATGGTTTTCATTGCAACTCTTCAGTGGGATGATATAAAAACTGTTATATACTTCCAAATATATTTCTTCTATTTTATTCATTCATTTAATTTTTAGATTTAAGTTGTAACACTATGCTTTAGTAAATTTTTTTTATTCACTATTATTGGCCTTAATTGTCAAAAGTTCACTATCGAAATATTACGACGCTTTTCATTTTCAAAATTGAGTTTAACCTGTTTACGTGTTAAAATTCAAAACGGTAAGTTTAATTAAATCATTTTTCAGGGTAAGGAGGTAAATTTCCTTTTCATTAATATATCAATCTTTCTCTATCCTTCTTTTACTTCAAATAATCAATATGCCTACTAAGTTTTTATGTAAGTGCTACAAACTACAGGCAGAGTCATTTACGAAAAAACTTTACGAGGAGGAAAACCTTTTCGAAGCAAACCGAGGGTAAGGCCCCGATAGATTACGATTTTCACTAATTTTAAGTTATTATAATACTTTAACCACAACTTATGCTATAACTTGATATTAATATATAAAAAGAGAACAGCAAACTTGAAATTAGTGATTATTGGAAGCGAACTTTCACCGGGTTGACAACTAAATTTAATCCTTTCATCCCACACGTTTATGAAATTAACTTAAAACTTTCAACCTCTCGAAAGAATTGGATTCCTTAAATTATTCTTCTTGAAAAACTGATATTTTTAATTGATAACATGTTTAGAAAACAACTTTTTACTAAATTTCAAGAAAAAAAACCTATTGAGCTAAGGCCGAATGTGAAACTTTTACCAATCATCTCAGGTGATATTCCAAACACTACCCTAAAGGGGTGGCGCCTATTTTTGCTTCACGCTAAGCCCAATTTTCACCCCCCCTTAAAATGGACATAAAATTCGAAATTTTCAGACGATTTTGACCATAGAAACACCAAACTGTAGCTTTTTTTGACCTGTAAAACGTCGTTTTCCGGTGTTTTTCTGTGTCTGTAGTCATTGTTTTGGTATTTTCAATTTTTGAAAATCTAGGTTTTTGACATTTGTCGAAACTCCTCCTAAACTATTTTTCGAAATGACTTCAAACTGAAAATATGCAAAGAATGTACTATTATCTAAAAGTGTCGGCAGGGGGAATTTTGAATTATTTGACGCCCATAATCTGAGCATCGGTCGATTTCAAACCTACTATTCCATTTGGGTTCTTGAAATTGAAAAATTGGAATATTTTTTTTCTGTTTATTCGATCCGCATGAAATTTTCAGGTCATTTGTAGTCGGGGAAGATGCACATTTCTTACTTAGATCATTCCTTAGTATAAGAGAAGAAGCAGAATTCCTGGAACAAATTTTACTAACCAAATTCTTTCTTGCAATTGCTTAAAAGTCTTTAACGTGAGCATTCAACGTGATTATCTAAGTAAAAAAGATGTATCTCGCCCGATTATATAAGCCCTGAAATTTAATGTTGAATCGGATAGGTAGAAAAAAATTATATAAATATTTCACTTTTCCACAAAATTAGTTTTTGAAAAAGTGAATATTGATTAAATTTTTTTCTACTTATCCGATCAACCATCAAATTTTCAGGGCTTGTATAGTGGGCGAAGATACATCTTTTTTACTTAAATAATTTTTTTGTATACTCAAAATAAATTTTTTTAAAAATTTCCAAAAAATTTCTTTTTGCGAATACCTCATGATCACCAGTTAAAATCCCAAAGCTATGCATATCCAAAGAAATTATCTTAAGTAAGAATGTGCATCTTGCCCGACTCTCAATGTCTGAAATTTCATAGGGATAGGAATAAACAGAAAAAAAATATTTCAATTTTTCAATTTCAAAACCCAAAAATAGTAGGTTTTGAAAATCGACCAATGCTCAGATATGGGGTCCAATATCAAAATTCCCCTGCTACACTTTTTAGATAATAGTCCAATCTTTGTATTTTTCAAGTTTGAAGTCATTTCGAAAAATAGTTAGGAGGAGTTTCGACAATGTCAAAAACCTAGATTTTCAAAAATTGAAAATACCAAAACAATGACTACAGACACAGAAAAACACCGGAAAACGACGTTTTAGAGGTCAAAAAAAGCTACAGTTTGTTGTTTATATGGTCAAAATCGGCTGATAATTTCGAATTTTATGTCCATTTTTATGGGGGGTGAAAATTGGGCTCAGACCGAAACAAAAATTGGACCCTCCCCTAAAGGCCTTAACTAACATAGGACACGCAATAAGCTCATTGTAATAATAATAATAAAAAAAACAACTTCATTTTTGGCTTTATTCAAATCTAAATGAGACTCATAAAGAAAACGAATAATAATGATAATGGTAATAATGATAACAATTAACAATTTGGTAATAATAATAATAATAATAATTATAATAATAATAATAATAATAATAATAATAATAATAATAATAATAATAATAATAATAATAATAATAATAATAATAATAATAATAATAATAATAATAATAATAATAATATCTTATAAAGAAGAGAAAGAACTTTAATCACAAATAAAACTCTATAATTATACTGATTATTATCAAAAAATCTGCTTTAGAATTAGTTGGTTTATGTTGTAGCCAGGGCGGTCGTACAGAGTCCAAACGATTTTCGACCCTGGCCACACATAAAAGCCTTTCTACGCACACGTTTGTTTACCTAGATCAGCATCACGGTCTCATTTTAAGCCATTTATCCTCATATCCCCGTGTGTGGGTTGTAGGACCAAAAACTTCCTCTGCAGCTATTACAAAGTTAGGGTATTACAAATAATAATTATTGTATTACGATAATGCAATACTGGTTATAATACTGTGATTCATACATTATCTAGGGTGTTTGAGGCATTCCCACCTATCACCATAGTATGCGCGTAAACTTTAAACATGTATCGGTGTTTGAGAACAATTTGTTAGTATTAATATTTTCACACACAGCCTCCAGTCAAAGGCTAGACCCAATTTTCGTCAGGCTGCAGACGGAACGAAAATATTAATACGGCACCTTTTATCATATTTTTACCCACATCCAATATATGATAACATATTTATCTGCTAGTGCTGAAGGCCCCATTTTCGCCAAATTACTGACGGAAAGAAGCATTAGTTCGAATATATCTTATCATTTCTTTGGTTACATCAAAATATGATAATTTGTTGTAACATAATATAATGCAATTGATATATATATATATATATATATATATATATATATATATATATATATATATATATAATATATATATTATATAATATATATATATATATATATATATATATATATATATATATATATATATAAACAATTTGTTCAATAAAGATTTATAGGATATCCAGAGTTCATCATTCACAACCTTTTAATCCTATAATGTTTTTTAAATTAGTTTGCTTATTAAACTGTATTATGCAAAGTATGTCATTCACCCCCTCTAATAATTAATAAAACTAGATTTTTAAAGATTCAATCGATCAAAATTCAATCGAACTTTTTGACAAATGCTTGGAGCAGATTCTGGAATACCAAATGGATTCTGCACAAGATTTAAGCTCGTTAACGTTGGTTCTTCGTTATTCTCGCTGATTTCAGAAGTTCTACTGTAATCATAGGTCTCAGGAGGAGAATTATTACTTAAAAATCTTGCCGATATCTCAGGGAAATTTCGCAGTGTTATTTGTTCAGGATCAGGGACTAAATTCCATATTAAGACAGTGTCTTCTCGTCCACTCGGAAAATGAATGTGTGCATATTGAGGATTTGCTTTCGGTAGTTGGACTTCTTCAACCTGGGAATCATTCTTACTTTTGATATATTATCTTAGAAAGACACTTCCTGGTTCTGTCAACCAAGTTGGTATAAGGAGTCCTGTAGAAATTTTCCTTGAAAAATTAAATAGACGTTCGTGAGATGTCGCAGTTGTGGTATTGCAGAGTAGGTAACGAAGTGAATGGAGAGCGTCAGATAAAACAAACTCCTAGGCAAACATGTGGAGACCTCTCGACTGAGGAGCCAAGGAGATTGTCTACCATACAACTGCAACATATCTTTTAAATTGACTATTTCCAGTAGGATGATAAGGGGTGGATCTACTAGTTGAGATTCCATGCTTAAGCAAGAAGGTCTTTAGTAGATATGAAATAAAAGTCGAACCTCTATCCCAATGTACACAGTTTGGAAGTCCAAAAATAGAAAATAATTTAATGAATCACTCAATTATGGTGCCAGTGGTCATATCTCTGCAAGGAAGGATAAATGGAAATCGTAGGTATTCGTCTACAACAATTAGTAATTACTTTTTGGTGGTGTTATAAGAGAACTAGAGAAGGGACCCTTAAACCCACACTCAGTCTATCAAAAGCCTTCATTGCTTTTATTAATCTTTGCTTTTCAGGTTTATAATTCGGAAGCTTTAATTTCAAACACGTCTGACAAGAAGATGAAATTCGCTTTGCATTATAAATAGAATAAGGAAGATTCCTACTTCGAATGAAACGAAAGATCCTATTTACATCTGGATGACGCAACGATTTATGTAGTTCAAACTTCAAAGAGATCAGAATAATTAGTCGTAGAACAAAAAGTTCACGAAAGGGAATCTGCAGCAGTGTTTAATGTTCCAGGACTACATCTAACCTTAAAGGAGTATGGATTAGATCAGTTCTTCATCGTATTATCTTTCTATTTTTTACTTTATTTTTATGACTATAATATCGAACACAAAAGATACAGATTTTTGATATGTCACCAAGGTGAAGCTTCTCCCAATCAGGAAATGATGCCATCACTTTACTGCTTCAACAATAAATAAGCTTCCTTTTCAACAGAACTAAGGTTTCTTTCAGCCTTACTTAATGACCTTGACAAGAAGGCCACAAGTCTTCCTTCCTATTTAGAGTAGCACCAATAGCTGTACCTGAAGCGTCATTTTCAAATTCATCAATTTTCATTTTAACAGATTTAATTATTGTTTCTTTAAATCGATTATTGCTTTCATAGATTATTGCGATCATCTCAGTTGATACTCCAAATACTACCCTAAATTAACAAAGAAGTCGCAATTAGTTCATGAAATCAAAGATTATGAAAATTAATTTTTAGAAAGCATTTGCTGCTTGGATGTAACTTATATTCTGATGTACCTACGTGAGTTTACGACTTGAAATTAGGGCAGTGGAGTCGGATTTGCGGATTCTCAAGATTTTAGGAGGAGCTGTGACAAAAATTTATTTGGGGTGGAACCGGATCCGGGGCTGGAGCCGGATAAACAATAAAAAAAAGTTTTTGCTACAAAATAGAGGAGTTTAAGACGGAGTTGTATTCAATAAATCAATTACCTATTCCGCAGCCCTGGTTGAAATTAATTCGGTGTGCACATCCTTTACCATACATCAACCCCCCCCCCCAAAAAAAAAAGAAAAGGAAAAAAATAATGAATAGGGAAATTACAAGATCTTTTAATTAAAATGACCGTTCTATAGGGAGGAAATTATGGGACGACACGACTAGTAATTTCTTGTGGTGTTTTGGAATGTTTTTTTGTCATTTCCACTATTATGTCAATATAATGGGGAAGGCTTGTAACTAATTCTTTTAGCTTTCTACAATTTTTTCATAAGATACCACTAAATGCTAACAATACTATTACAGTAATTAAAAACATTGTTCCCTAATAAAATATTTTTTCGTAGATGATTGATTTTCAGTTTTTGTAACCTTTTTTATCCGCCATGTTTTTTCTCACTCTGTTAACTTCAAACTGGTTAGACAAACAGACACACATACCGCTGCACTTCTTCTCTTCTTCTTCTTCTTCTTCTTCTTCTTCTTCTTCTTCTTCTTCTTCTTCTTCTTCTTCTTCTTCTTCTTCTTCTTCTTCTTCTCCTTCTTCTTCTTCTTCTTCTTCTTCTTCTTCTTCTTACTTATTATTATTATTATTATTATTATTATTATTATTATTATTATTATTATTATTATTATTATTATTATTATTATTATTATTATTATTATTATTATTATTATTATTATTATTATTATTATTGGGGGAACTAAACGTTAGTCCCGCACGATATAACGAAAACTACGTAACTTTCCACGAAACAGATGACATATTTGTAATTAGCGTATAAAGTTAGTACCGGAAATTGTTTTTTTTTATTATAAAATAAGTGTAAATAGAAAAAAAAAATTTGTTAATGAAGTGATCGTCCGATATTGTTTTTAGTTTCAACACCTTTTTAATCTAATGAGAAGCGATTATTAATGAGAGAAAATTTATCCAATGAGAAGCGTTTTATAATTGAACGATATTAAAACTTGATGTGTATTATTGTTATTCAGGTAAATGAAATTAATACGTTAATTTTAAATGCAGCCATGTTACTAGACGATGTATAAAATATTTGTTCAAATGAAATCCAATTGTTAAGTTTCTTGCAGCATTTCAAATTAGTTTTAAGTGAAAAAAAGTGCGTAAAAGGCAAATGTAATTGTAAATTATATCAAAAACGAAAAGATTACACTTTTAGGTGTACTAAAAAAAAGTTGTCGAAAAGATTATTCTGCAATTGAGCCAAATTCTTTTTTAACCAACGTGCGTTTGGAGTATAGTGTAATAAAATTAATATATTTTTTGTTAATGATGCTCGAGCTTCTTTAGTAGTTCGAATGTTAGGATTACCATGGAAAACTGTTGTCGATTGGTACAGTTTTTGCCGAGAAGTGTGTGAAATAGAACAAAGGAGTTATATTTATAAATTATATGGAAGCACTTCAAAAACAAATCGATTAGTTCAATTTTTTTTTGTTACATTCCAATAATTTTTAATTTTTCTTTAACTAAAGAATACCCAAGGGTTTTCACATAGATATCAAGAGTCTGGGTTTCTCGGCCTTGCGGTGGACACCTCGTTCCCCTCTGGCCTCCGTCGGCTCTAGCCCCCGTCGGCTCTAGCCCCCTAAAATTGATATTTTTTTTAAATGATATTTTTCTTTCGAATACCCTAAAAATAATATATATTTTTTTCGATTTCCGTTACTAATTTTCATACGCGGATTCTAAATATGTTATCTGTTTCGCGATACGAGTCGTAATTTTCGAGATATCGTGCGGGACTAATGTATATTTTGGCATTATTATTATTATTATTATTATTATTATTATTATTATTATTATTATTATTATTATTATTATTATTATTATTATTATTATTATTATTATTATGGCATTTGCAAGTGAACAAAATGCAATTGATTTATTTCTTCATATTTTAAGCCCCGTGATTTGAATGAGACGACACAAAAGACACTCAAAGAAAAGGCTTCGAGTTTTTGCGTCCTTTTATGCTTTTTTTTCCATATTGTAATATAATAATGACGCTTTTGTTGAGCATTTTAAATAATATATTACCGTGTCTTTCGTACAATAGAGAGACACTTGAAAAGAAAAATTGCTTTAGAAGAAAAAAAAGTCTCTCATGAAAGAATCTCCCAAAAGATCTGAAAGAAAATGGGATATTTTAATTTAAAAGAAAACGAATTAATTGCATACAAAAATGGATAGCTTACCTAAAACTAAATTCAATTTTTATTTCATTTATTTTCAATGTTTTATTTTGAATAATCTATTTTCTTTTGAGATTTGTTTCATAACAACAAGGATTTTTTACCTTTTAACACACACACACGCACACCTACACACACACACACACACACACACACACCTACACACACACACACACAAATATATATATATATATAATATATATTAGTGCATTCAATAGATATATTATATATATAATATATATATATATAATATTATATAAATATATATATATATATATATATATATAATATATATATATATATAGTATATATATATATATATAATATATAATTATATATATATATATATTACAGTATATATATATATATATATATATATATATATAAGATATTATATATATATTATAATATAATATAATATATATATAGTTATATATATATATATATATATATATATTATATATATAATATATAGGATATATATATATA
Organism: Trachelipus rathkii; assembly: GCA_015478945.1. NCBI lineage: Eukaryota > Metazoa > Arthropoda > Malacostraca > Isopoda > Trachelipodidae > Trachelipus > Trachelipus rathkii. The sequence goes on along the minus strand of JABUQX010009538.1, from coordinate 5,846 downwards.
TATTATATATATATTAGATATATATCCCAAGCTTATTAAGTTCGAAGTGACGAAAAGGAGTCCCTTAATGGGCTTTTCAGTTATAATTATTTGCCCCTATTTTAAAGGAGAATAGCAATTGTATATAGGTGGTATGTTGAGAATTGAGACGGAGCTCCTGTTGAGTTGATAAGATAAAACTATGGTTATTGGGAATATTTCTTTGTGTAGTGAGATTGAAAGGAGCGAAGCATCGGATTCTGTATTCCCATTTGTTTTATCTTTTACAGTGCGTCGTTTACGTCCCACCCATATATATAATATATATATATATATATATATAATATATATATATATATATTTATATATATATATATATATATATATATATATATATATTAATACTATATATATATTATTATTATTAGTAATATATATATATATAATATATAGTTAGTTAGTTAGCTTGTCACCGAACCTCTATCCCACGAAATTGGGGGATTCATTCCGCACCACGATAGGGTCTTGTTCAGGGGAAATTGTGTTTCATGTACTTCCTAACCAAGTGGATTAGAATGCAAAGATTATCTAGGTTTGATAACAAGCAATGCTTCGGATGAGTGCAATTGGAAATTCTAGCCACCCTGGACGTGGTTTCGCATCCATATGAGGGACCTTCTTATGCTAGAAGCATGAGAGAGAGAGAGAAGAGAGAGAGAGAGAGACGAGAAGAGAGGAGGAGAGAGAGAAAGAGAAAGAAGAAGAGAGAGAGAGAGAGAGAGAGAGAGACAGATTGCATGTGTATAATAGATTACTCTGTTGTATGTGTTGGCTACATTTTTAGTGATGTGTGGGTATTGAGATCAGTTTAATTCACTCTGTTAAATATTACAGAAAGTCTTCTACTGACGATAATATTTTGTCCGTTCAGGTAGCCAGACGGAGATTCAAACTCTCGCAAAAAGATAATTAGGGTCTTTAAACGAGAAAAGACTCTCTATAGTCCACTGTGCTACCATGAACTCTATTATATATATATATATATTTTAATATATAATATAATATATATATATATATATATATATAATATATAGTATATATATATATATTTAGTTATATATATTATAATATATATATATAATATATATAAATATATAAATATATATATATATATATAGTATATAATATTAATATACATGGGCGCCAGTTAAGGGGCAGGGTAGCGCCATGGCCCCCCCCTAGCGTTTGAACTCATGCAGTAATTTCCACAAATTATAAATTTTTTTTTTAAGATTTCATAACAAACGATATATATATATATATAATATAATATAAAATTATATAATATATAATATATATATAGATATATATAATATATAAATAATAATATAATATATATATATATATATATAATAAGTATAATAATATATATATATTATATATATATATAAATATATAATATATACAAAAAAGCCTATTTTTTATCTTGAGATACTTTGTGGCTGGAAATGTAGGGAGGGCCCATGCCTACCCTGGCCAACTTGTAACGCCGCTCATGTATAACCTTCATCCATGCATTCGTTGTTGCCCCAATCAGAGAATCGTAGACGTTTGAAAAATAATTCTGAATTGTATGTAGTTTTTTTTAAATTTGCATTAGACTTTAGATGCATAATAGCTTTTTATTTGCTCTACATCTTAATAGGAATTATACTGAGATATTGAGACTGCATTAATGGGAAAAAAAAATTGCAAATAGTCCTGGGAAGAAGAGGTAACTGCTTGTGTGCTGAGAAGCCGAAAGAAGTAGTGGAGGTGGTTAAAAAATGTTATTGATTTATCTGACAAAGTAAACTGAAAAATTATGGATAAGCTTAAAATAATTAATAAGGTCCCTAGATTATAAAGTTCTACTGTGATTGAACAAAATACGAACTCATTTAGTGCTTGTTCTAGTAATGTTGATGATTATTCAAGTGGTATGAAGCCAATCTTGTTATTGATATTAAATTTAGCAGTTTGCTACTTGGATATAGTTTGTACAAGAGGGAAAATGGCCTGGATATTGGAAAATTACATAATTGAAGCAATATAAAGATTAAATTTATTATTAACAAAACGTTACAAAACCACCAATTATTACAATTTTTAAAAGATGCTAAAGAGGAAAAAAACTTCTTTCCTTTATGAATAGCTAGTCTGCACAATTCTTGGCTAGCGTATTCTAAAAATATTGGAAATGATCATTTGTAATGTTGCTTATTAGACATTCTATAAAAAGAGACATATTTGGCTCCTTTATTGTAAAATCATTTAAGAAATATAAAGACATGCATTCATTAGAGGTAGCAGCAAATTCAGAATGGCATAAAGATGCCTCAGTAGCAGCACAATCTAATATTATTAGATTGTGGTAGCAGCAAGGAATTTAAAACGAATAATATAAAATAAGCGTGTAAGTGTAACTCAAGCAACTGCAAGTGCTAGCCCTTATTTTATTAAAAAAAAATAGGCAAAAATTGCCAAACCTCTAATTTCTACTTTAATATTTTGTTGCACTTATGATGTCGCTATTAGAGGTAGCACTGCAGATACCGTCAATTTTTCCGATTTGCTCAAATTCAGAGTAAAAGCTGGAGATGTTGTTCTTGTGGAACATTTGAAATCAAGCGGAGTAAAAGCTAAATACACATCACTATGATCAGAATGGAACTTTATTTCATTTTTGAAGTTGATATGTAAATCAAATATTGAGAAGTAAACAATTGTAAAATATTTCTCTCTTTTAGCAGACGAGGCAGCAGACATATGAACAGATCCGCTCATCGATTGGTGTTCGCTTCGTTGATAAGGATATCAATGTACTATCGTAGACAAAAATAATGCACTATACTTGGGTCGAATTTTCCTACAGTGACTTGGGTCATATTTTTTCCAACAAACCACGCCCTCCTTTATCATAGTGTGTAAATGCTATATAGTATGTGAGAAAAGAGAAATATTTGGAGGTGTTGTTACACCACATCACACACACACACACACACAACACACACAACACACACACACACACAAACACACACACACACATATATATATATATATATAAATATATATAATATATATATATATATTATATTATATTATATATTATATATATATAGTTATATTATATATATATATAGTATATATATATAATAAATAATATTATATATATATTATATATATATATAAGATTAGATAGATAATTAGGTTACTACTTGATCTTAGAGTTGTTATATTAAGGCAGTTTTCGATTTTGCACTTTTGCTAACGAAATTTAGAAAATGCTAAAAAAGTCGTTCGTTTATGCCAATTTTAGCACAAATTT
>JABUQX010009537.1:7500-13589 GCA_015478945.1 Trachelipus rathkii | reverse complement strand
GTATAGTTCGTTGCGCTATACCTACTGCGGCCGCTGCTTTGCTTTCAGGCTTTGTAGTACATTTGTTGCCTGGCGGTGCTGCGTCGTCTCTCCTCTACCGAAGATACCTAATAAAACAATATGCCGTTTGGAAATAGAGTTCGGCCGGTTCCGCTCTCGCAGCAATTGCTGCTACTTGTGCTGGGTGCGTGCAGGAAATGCAAAGACAAACATCAACAATCTGGTGTTGGTATATACCAGTCGCCTGATCCAGCAGCAGCAGGCCGTCTAGTCATCGCTCTCCTACCTCAACCGAACCCAATAACAATGGTTGTTGAATGTGAGTATTCTGTGCCTATTATGCTGCTACTGTGCGCTTTCAGGCTTTAGTAGTGACGTTTGTTGCCTGGGGCGGTGCTGCGTCTTCTCTCCCTTTACCGAACTCCAATTACAATGACTGTTTGGAAATAGAGTTTCGGCCGGTACCGCTCTTGCGGTAAGTGCTGCTCACTTGTGCTGGTTTTGCTAAGGGTGTTAAGGTGGCATCTTCCTTTATTCCTCTGCAGTACTGAAGCTGCGGCGGCGGCATAAAAGTCGAAAACGCCCTCTACCGAACCCCCACTAACTCTGGTTTGGAAATAGAGTTAAGACTTAATTTTGCTGGGCTGCCGTTGCATATCTAAAATAGTTAGCAAAAATGGAAAGCAAACATCACAATCTGTGGTGTGTGTATATACCATCAACCTGCTCCAGCAGCCAGCAGGCAGGAGCAGTCTAGTCATCCTCTCCTACCTCTACGAACTCAATAACATGGAGTTTTTTTGACAATGTAGTAGGTCTTCGCTATACTGTTACTGCTTGCGCTGCGCTTTCATGCTTTTATAGTTGACATTTGTGCCTGGGCGGGTGCTGCGTGTCTCTCCCTCTACCGAACTCCAATAACAATTGCCGTTGAATAGAGTTCGGCGTTCCGCTCTTATCGCAGCAAGTGCTCTACTTGTGTGTCTGCTCAGGGTGAAAGTTTGCCATTCGCGGATTTCTAGATTGCTAGTGCTGCCTCGCGCGCGCTTAGATTTGCTTTTCTCTCTTCCTCCTTCGTTCGATGCTTAGGCGCTAAACGTTTTTCAACCAGGGATTTACCTCAGATTCCTTCGATCCCTTTAACTAGATGCGGGCAGCTCTAGTTAAGGGAGGAATGGCATCCTGGACCGAGATCTTTTATCGCGATGTGAATTAAATGAATGAATAATGAAGAAGACTTTTTCTGGAATAAAATCTGAGCTACGCACGCAACTAATCAATCTTCAAAGTCCCGGAGGTATCGTCCTTTATTTCTCTGTAGTCCCTAAGGCGCCGCAGAAAAGTCGAAAAACTCCCTCTTACCGAACCCTCACTAACTCTGGTGTTTTGGAAATAGATTATGACTGCTGTTGCTGGCTGCCGTCCGTAGCTTGTTGCGCTTGCAGAAAATGAAAAGCAAACATATCACACAAATTGATACCCCAGTCGCGCCGCTGCCGCTAGCAGCTCAGCACAGGAAGCAGTCTAGTCATCGCTCTCCACCTCTACGGAACTCAATATAACAATGGTTTGTTCGAATGTATAGTTCGTGCGCAGTACTTGGCTACTGCTCTTTCAGAGCTTTAGAGTAGTGACATTGTCCGGGACGGTGCCGCGTCGTCCTCCCTTACCGAACTCCATAACAATGGCTGTTTGAAAATAGAGTTTCGCGGTTCCGCTTGTCGCTACTGGTGCTGTTTAATTTGCTGTTTGCTTTCACGAGAAATAAAGCTTTCTTATTCGCCCCCCGGTGGAGACTTTCTTTTCACGAAGTATCCATCAGTATGGGTAATGCAGCTGGTACGAAGGCGGCTATCTCCCCTTTCCTTTGTCCTCTTAACTGAAAAACGGCAGATAAAATATGGATAAAACAAATAAACAAACTCGTGGAATCCCACGTTAAGTCTGGGTCGAGCGAACGACCGTTGCTAATATGCGGAATTAACACCCGTCTTGCAAGTACTTCAAGTGACAAGGTCGAACGAACATTGCGCCTCTCCACCTTGAGAGGATTGCGTTGGGGCACGGAGTAAGGACTTCCCAAGACGCTATTTTTTAGCAGTGGTCGAATCGGCTTCGGTCTTGGTTCTGACCACCACCTCATTCAGCGACTTTTTTCTTTATTTTTGGACGTTATCTCTTTTTTTAGTTGCACTAAGAATAACGCTCATAAGTTTCCGGAAAGAAAAACTCAAAATCGCATTCTTTTCCCCGAGAGCACTCCTGGCAAAGTGTCGTCTTTATACAAAACCTCTTTCGGCGTGTGTAGGGCGTAAGGAACCTGGTTAGGAAGCGACACTTCCAATTGGCAAAGCCTTATAGAGTGCACAAATGTCTCCCAGGATGTTCCGTCACAGATAGCGTTCCGCGTCCCTCATTTACATTCTCTCGAATCACTCACGTTAAGCAGATAAGTTACCCTGGACTGATTATACGTGAGGCTTGCGTTAAAGATAGCCGTAGATCGTCCGGTGGTGAGATCCCCGGGTGTGGCCGTATTTAGTAGCTGTGAAACTTGATCGACTTCCCGTCGATAACGTACTTATAGCGCCGGAGGTCTATGAGTCGTTTCCCAGAATATTCGCTATTTATTGCTCCCCCCTCACCTCGTGTTATATTTACTGGGTGGCACGTGAATGAGCATTGGTGGCAAGAAGCTCAACTAGGACCACCCCTCATCGCCGTTTTTGTCGCTGCGCGTTCGCAGGATAGTTCCGGGTCGCATACTAGTTGAGTGTAAGGCTAACCAATGTTTCTCCTTCTCATGCGCGATGTCAACATAAAGCGATGACGAGTTTCGACATGGGATACGGAAGCCCCTAGCCTTAACGCAGCAGGAAAAACCCTATATATATAACACTCCACGCCGTGATTTTTACAAAATTGTTTCCGAGCCTGCGGCTTAAGCGGTCTTTCTCCAAACGTAATAATCCGAACTCCTGCGCTTTCTCACCCAGATATTATTATCCCTATAATTTTTATGTTTCTCGATGTTCGCCTGGCATTGCTGTCAACTTCAACCTGTCTCCCTGTCACGCCTGTAGGAAAAGCTTTTGCGTTCATATTCGAGGTCCTTGGACGTTCCGGCGCCGAACGTGCGCGAGTGCTCATACCTTAGCGTCTCTGTAATTACCGTAGCGGCATCGAGGTGAGAGAAGAAAAGCAAAACGTTATATTTTACACCTTCTCGAAGTTAAAATAAAAAAGTATCTCCCTGTACGTCCGCGACATACCGAATCGCGTTCCTTGGAAATCATGACAAAAAACTTTATTCCACAGTCGCTGTCGCACGCTCTTCTACGTTTTCTCACCGCATGCTGCCGTATTCCCTTTACCGACCCAAATTAACGAAGCTTGGTCGGAAAAGTTGAACACGTAGCTGTTTCAGCAGCGGGAGCGTGGCAGAGCAGCTATCCGTCCGTCCGTCCGTCAGTCTTTCTCTACCGAACTTGCAATAAACTCTGCTCGTTTGGAAATGACGATTTCTTCGGCGCTATCAGCTCCTCTGGTCGTTTTTCAGCTGCTGATCACAAGCTGCTCCGCTGCGAAAACTCCCTCTACCGAACTTGCAATAAACTCTGCTCGTGTTTGGAAATGGAACTTTTGGCGGCTTCTTCAGCTGCTGCCGCGCGTTCATCAGTCACTACCTCTCAGCAGCATCGTTTCAACCTCTACCGAACCTCAATCACAATGCGGTTTGAAAATGTTGAGCGACGTCTAAGCTGCAGCTGTTGATTTAGTGTCTGTTGCTTCGCTAGCGTTTCAGCTATTAAGTTGCTTTTTGCCGATGTTGCAGTCTCTCTCCCTCTAACCGAACTTGCCAATAACTCTGCCGTTTGGAAATAGAGTTCGACCGTTGCCTGTAGCTTCGCTCCTGTAAATCTGTTTAGGATGGGTAGCAAAATCAGCAGTAACAGTCGGTTCTCCCTCTACCGAACTTGCACTAACTCTGCTCGTTTGGAAGTGGATTGGGCTGCTCAAGTTGCCAATGTTGCTGCTTCTGCTTACTACTTGCCGGCCGCTTTTACGGTTTCAGTTGCTGCCGGTGGGTTGAGAAATGTTTGAGCGTTTAAGAAGGAATTGCTCGCGACACGAGTTGCTTTTCGCAGGAAGGGTTTCGTGACGGCGGTGGAACGCATTGATAACGTCTCATCTTAGGGAAAAAAAAAAGAGGTAATATTGCTGCTGCTCGCTTTGTCGCTTATGTGCGCTCCTGGTCCACTTGTGGATGAACTTTTCTCCACTCCTTTTACTAAAAAGTAGAGCGATCGCGCAAAACAATTCAGACTTTGCAATCTTCCTCCTCTTCTTTTCTATCTTCTCGCTTTCGGACGGGCTGCTGTTGTTAAGCGTGCGTAACGTAACTGAAACGCAATGGTCTCACCTAGACTTCTTTCGCTCCCTTTGGTTGACAGAGAGACCATTTCGAGGGAAGGATGCGTGCTATTACTGTAGCTGCCTGCTTTGCTACTTGTCGCCCTTTCGAAAGGGATGCACCGTCGGCCGTTGCGGCGGCGTACCCCAATCACGCTTTCCCACTCCGCTTCTTGAAAAGAAGTGTGTGCGGAAAATTGCATGGTGTTAGCGCCGTAGTTGCCAAGTCGCTCCGATTGTTGTTCTCCTTTCGACAAACATAAAGGGGCGATATGCTGCGCATCAGCATAAGAAAATGTATCATTAATATGCGCGTGGCCTCTTTCTCGAAACAAGGTTTTTGAGGACGTTAACCAAAGTCGGTGGCTCCATCTCGATTAAGTTTCGATTTCGCTCCGCGTGTCTGCCGACCGCAGCAGCCTTGAAAAAAGAAAGAGAAAAAGGAGGGGGGAAGATGAAGAAAATTTGCGCGGAGCGCTCTCATGACAAAACGCTGGAGATGAGGGAAGGTTTGGTTGTGGTATTAGCGCATAAGCATGGTGTTGCCGGATGGCGACCCGCAGTAGTAGTAGCTATCCTGAGAATGAGACGTTGTGGTTTGTTAGTTCCTCGCGTGCGCTCCGTCCGTTTCTCTTTCCATTTTCCGAATGCGAAAGAAACTCAAAGTGCACGCTTGTCGCTCGTCGTTATAATAAGCGCATATCAGAAACCTTTCGCGTATCCATGAGTCAGGAGAGTTACTATCATCTTTATGGGTGTAATAGTGGCACGACGGCTTTATAGTAGTCGCTGTATAATCCGCTCTGCTTAAGCGCTGCTGTTGCTGCAAATGAATTTTGTTTGCCGTCGGTGTATTTCTGTTAAAATGGCGGTTGCGTCACCTGAAGAACGCTAACACAGGAAATTAACCTAATATCACACGTACTGATGCAACCCTCATCATTGCAAAAGCAGCAAGCAGCTAATAGGCAGCAGGGAGAATACGTCGCTACATAGTGTTGATGGAAATTATTTCCTTTGCTCACTTTATGCGGCGTATATCTCTTGTCGGGGGTGGAGCGTACACCCTGAAGAACCTAACGCAGAAGATCAATAAAAGTACGTATATCATCACAGTATTAGTCAGCAGCCCTACAAAGCGCTAGGAGCGGACGCGTTCTTCTCTCCATCCTCTGGATATTACAATGTGCCTAAACCGACCTTCCTCAGGAGAGATAAACCCCGCAGAACTAAGCATATAAACGCGGAGGAAAAGAAACCAAAAGGATCCCTTAGTAAGGGCGACTGAAAAGGGAGAAGCTCAGCGCGTAGGCTGCAGGGCCGAAAGATCCTCGTGAGCGAGCCGCGCTATGGAGTAATCGTGTGGAAAGCCGATCCGACCCGAAGTGTTGGTCGATTGCAATCCCGCTGCCATAGAGGGTGTTAGCCCCGTAAGGTCGTTGCCTCGGTTTTCCACTTCGGTTGCTCTCGAGAGTCGGGTTGCTTAAATGCTGCCTTCAGTTGGAAAACTGAGCTACAACTGAAATGAGGGCATATATAGTTTCACTTTACAGAAGAAAATTGAGCTCTTATTGAAAGAAACTTTGAAGAGCCTCTCTCTTAACTGCACTTGATCTCAAAATTGTTAACCAAGTTTGGAATGCAATATTAAAACATCATAAACCCCGTCCTTGTTG
>JABUQX010009536.1:0-20000 GCA_015478945.1 Trachelipus rathkii | reverse complement strand
GCCTTTTTCACACCCGCTTTTTCTAACTATTTTTATGCCAAAAGATTTTGCATGGCAGAGTCAAAAACAGTCGCCCTCCAAATTTTTTTTTAAAAAGCATATGCAGAAAAAGTTTTATATTAGTCATAATAATATAATAATAATAATAATAATAATAATAATAATAATAATAATAATAATAATAATAATAATAATAATATTACTGTATCATTATGTTATTTATAGTCTATTTCTTTGTTGATGAAATAGTTAAACTTAAAAAAATTGCATTTAACAGACTAGTTTCAACATTGACATTACGCGACTCCAAAGCACATACAGGGATTTAACAGACTATCCAAATCCATTTTAATTTAAATGTTTTAAATATTGTTGAAATATTCCTCTGTATTTTCTTAATTTTAAAAAATTTGGTGATATTCATCCATACATTTCATTTGTATTCATCTCACAATAAAAAGATTGTTTTTTAAGTTTTAGGCCAATCAAGACTCACCATCCAAAATCCTCTCAATCTCCTTCCTATTGACTGGGAAGTTTTTTTTTATTTTTTATTTTATTGACAGTGTTGATTAATCTTGAAATGAGATTTCCTCTTTTCATGGATCTTTATCACAATTTGGCTTGAAATTTGGTTGTATTACATCCCTTTAGGCTTACTTAATCTTTTTATTTAATTTCAGATCTTTCCCAACAATGAAACAAACTTCGCTTTACCAAATAACTTTAAAAATGAAGAATTAGACCAAAATGCATCAATAAAGTCAGAAATGAGGGAATCAAATGTTGAATTTGGGTTTGATAAAGGGCTTGTCAACATGGAAATCATAAAATCTGACAATCCGATGATTGCGGAGAAGTCAAGTTCAAAACTCAAAGATGTATGTTGATTCTTTTGTGTTATTTTTTTACTCAAGTTAGAAGCAGTAAGAGAACTGAAAATTACTATTATTATTATTATTATTATTATTATTATTATTATTATTATTATTATTATTATTATTATTATTATTATTATTATTATTATTATTATTATTATTATTATTATTATTATTATTATTATTATTATTATTATTATTATTATTCACCCTCCTTCTTTCCTCAAGACTGTGGGTAAGGTGCATAACAGCACCGGAAACAGAAAAGTAGTAGAAGAATATGACGCAAGTCGAAAAGAAAGCCCAGCCTTACCGCCCCCTTTATAGCTTTTAGTGAGACCTCGTCGCAGTCAGAAAATCCACCCTAGAGCTTCAGGGGACAGCGACGGACCCTCACTATGACATTTCGTCAATGTGGGGTTCATCCCTTGGCCCTTCTCCTCTCTTTATATAATCGAAACTGGGTGGAAGGTGTCTTTCCCCCCCCAGTTTGCCTGGCGGCTCATACCATACCCATTTCAGTAAAGAACCTTACAGTTGCAGACAACCAACGTCCCATTTCTCTAACCTGTCACACATGTAAGCTGATGGAGAAGATGGTGGCTAATCGTCTTCTACCAACGTTTGGGAGCTTACATGTTTTTTCGACCAGTTTGGGTTCAGGAATCATCGCTCCACAAAGGAACCTCTCCGGTTGGACCACGATATCCGTGAGGCTTTCTCCTCTAATAAAATGGTCCTAGCTGTTTTCTTCGACCTCGAGAAGGCTTACGATTCCACATGAAGAATGGGAGTTCTCCATAGCTTGCACTCTCTGGACCTTAGGGGACAACTTCCCCTCTTCCTTCAGCCTGTTATGTTGAGTAGATCTTTCTGAGTTCGCTGTGGCACCACTCTGTCTCGTCATTTTGATATGGTCGAGGAGGTGCCTCAGGGAAGTGTACTCAGCTTCCTGCTTTTTGCAATCGGTTTCAATGGTATCACTGCAAGCATCCCATCCTCGGTTCGGTGTTCTCTCTATATGGTTGACCTGGTGTTGTATGTTTATGGGGTCAAACTTTCATGCATGGAACAACAGATGCAGCTGGCCGTCAATGGAATAGCTTCGTGGTGTGATTCAATGGGTTTTGCTTTCTTCGTAACTGAGATGAAGACCGTGCTTTTCCGTAGAGTTGGTAAGCGGGATAGACGAGGTGTCATGTCTCCCTCGCTGACCCTCTATGGCTCATCCATCCACCCTGAGTCGGAGGGGAGGTTCTTGGGTCTGTTATTGGATGCACTCAACATATCTTTCCCATATCCTCAATCTAAAGAATAACTGCCGCCGCTCATTAAACCTCTTACGCCACCTTGTGTCTACATCTAGGGATAAAGATCGAAAGATCATGCTTCGTTTGCTGCTCATGTTGGTCAGATCAAAGTTGGATTTTGCGTGTGCTATATACGAACAGACATCTCCGTCATACTTGCGCCTTCTTGACCCCATGCAAAATGAGGGTCTACAGATGGCTCTTGGGGCATTTCGTTCTTCACCAAAGGAGAGTCTGGAGGTTTAGGCTGGCCGCTGGGGTAATGCCCCTGTCTATATGGATAGAACATCTCATGTGCTATTTGTTTCTCGGCCTACAGATCCCCAAATCATCAGCTTTGACTCCTCTCACCGCGAGGGTTCCTCGTAGCCCTGCTTATTAGTCATTTGTCGAGGTTGTAGCCTCTGTCTTCCGTTTTCTCCACATCCCTTTCCGTTTTTTTTATAATACAACTATAATGATTTCTGCCCTTATTGGTTGTATCCGCCCCTGTAATGTGCATGAAATTGTCTGACTTATCAAAATCCGGAGACCACCCGTCTCTACTGAAGGCTTCCTTTCCGTCTCACCTGGCTCTCCATGCGAGCTCAGTGAAAATCTACACCGACGACTCACGGCGGGAGGGAAGTGTGTGTGGATCAGCGGTTTTTCCGGACCTCACTTTGTCCCATACCCTCCCTTCTGACTCATCCGTATTTACGGCTGAGTTAGTTGCTCTCACTTTGACTGTTAATATGATTCTGAATCTAGATCTGCCTGACACTTATGCAATTTTTTCGAACTCAAAATGCTCTTCTTGCACTACAAGATCGAACGACCAGACACCATTTGATTTCCCCAATCCAAAGGTTTTTATGTATGGTATATGCAAGACGCAGGCATTTGACATTTTGCTGGGTCCCATCTCACGTTTGTATCCTGGTTAATGAATTGGCTGACTGAGTTGCCTATCACACCGCCTCCTGCAAAATTGCCTGCTGACCATATTTACCTGAAGCCATCCTGCTTGGATACCTTCCAGCTGCTGATTTCTGTTAACTACTCAAACAGGGCTTCCTCTCATGTTGGTAGGAATATTGGTAGGAGGATTGTCGGATGCCAAACTGCGTATCATAAAACCGCTCCTGGGAATTTGGTCATCATCTTATCGCAGGAGTCCTGGTTCACTTGAGAATTAGTCATACTAATGCAACACATAGGTACCTTATGGCAAGAGAGGATCCCAACATATGTCTCTTCTGTCGTTCCCAGAGTACACTTTCGGTATACCAATTTTTTGTGGTTGTGAGGCTCCCACGGCTTCCAGAGACAGGTTTTTCCCCGTGTTACTTTACGCAACAAACCTTTCCAAACCGTCTCATCTATATTGTCAGAATCACCTCATTTCAGTTGTGATGCAATCTTTGCTTTCCTTCGGGAACTGACTCTCTTCTCATAAAATTTAATTAATGAATTCCTATTTAGTCTATCGTTCAATTTAAAGTTATAGGCGCTTTTTATTGGTCCGAAGTTTTGACTCCTGTACACTTACTAAAAGGAAAAAAAAAATCTTCCCTACAGCACTCATTTTAAACTAATTCCCCTATAGCTCCTACAGTTCCCCTTATTCTTCTTACCCTTATATAAGGATACTATTACTGCTCCCCTCCAATACCTTGGAACTATACCCTCCATTAAACGCTGTTACCCAACTTCCAATATCCATTCCATCTGGTACCGATCCTCTCGACCTTGTAAAGAATGCCCTGAACAGATCCTCTAGGTTCTGATGCACTTCCGTTTCCTGTTGTCTACACAGGTACCAAATTCTGTCATAGCCGTCAGGGGAACTTCACCTCTTCCATAAGCTTTCATAAATAGATCTTGCCCTATATTCTGAACCCCTCTGGCTAAGTCCACATTGATATGACTTCTCCTGCTTCCTCACCTGTTCCTCCACCGATCTTCCTTCGTGAGTCTCAAAGTCTGTATCTTGGTTTCTCAGTAGGTACTACCCCAGGGTTTTCAATTGAATCCACTACCTTGTCTAAACCTAAATCCGTTTCTTCCTCACTCTCGTCTCTGATCCTTACTCCGAAGGTGTAACTGTCTTTTGGGAACCCTATTGATCTCTCAAATGCTTCAATGTCATATTCACTCTCCTGGTCATTATCTACTCCCACCTCGTCGAACCAATCATGGTTGTATCCACCGGCGAAAGTATCATGCTGACACTTTCCGTTTAAGATTTTCTCCATACCTGTCTCTGTCTACCGAACACTTCTTTTACACAGTTACCACCCTGTAATGCCATTATGTTTTCTAACAATGCTCCATGCTTACTTGATTTTTGCCTTGTTTTTTGGCGTTTTCGCTCCTTGTCTTACTAACGCCTGTCGTGTTTATACCTCCTGATATTATTTCCATAATGTCCCTTATCCATCTGCTTTGTGTACGTTGGGGCAATGACCTAATCACCTTTCCACCTTGACCTATAACAAACTCCTCTGCCTCCGGATTCAACATCCACCTATCCTGAATAACCGGGGCATCCTGTTGATCTATCCTTGTTGTGGCTGGCTCCGACACGTCCCGGCTGATGGCGGAGCAAGTTCGTTTCCCGAACCCGTTGGTTTTAAGTTCTTTCTTAACTCCTCTATTTGTTCTTTTAACGGACAAGAGTCACGCCAGTGCCCGATCTCGATCACAGGAAATATTTCCTTTCCACCACTCTTTGAATCTCTTGTCCCTGTTCTTTGTTTTCATTCCTACGTTGGGATCCTTGTCCTCTCCTCACTGGACAATCCATCAGCCTATGCTCACCACTTCCACAAACCAAGCACCACCCATTAAACCGCCGGCAGTCCACGTTTCATGTGCCAATCGCTGTCACAATGATGGCAACCTCAACCTTGTTCCCTAGTCAATGGTCCACCAACCTCTATCATCTCTTTGGATCCACTAACTCACGTTGTGGTGCGGGTTGTTCATACTGCAATCCCTGTGCCCGCATAACGCCTTCTTTACTTCTTTGGAAGGGATTGGCGCCATTTGGGAATTGTTCAGCTACTGGTTCCCGTGTGTTCACCAAGTACAATCCTCATACGGAGCCCAGTTCACCATATCCTTGCCATCTCACCTCAGACTTCTTTTTCTCCTCCTCGTTAACCTTAAATCGTCTTGAATGTCTTCCTTGGGCAGACATCTTAGTACAATTGCTTCTTTAGAGTGTTCCTTGTCCATTGTTCTTTCATTTGTTGAACGGTATGACAATAATTACAGGCGTCCCCATATTTCCGCGATTTCTCTCTTCCTCTTCATCTCTTCTCACAGAGACTCCTTCTGGAGATCCATGAGCTCACTATCCTTCCTCCTTGCACCAAATTTCTCACCTTGCTGTACACAGTGACATATTTCAACCTTAGCTGCCTGTAATGCTGAAATACATCCTTAATGCTCCACCTTCCAAAAAGTTCCTTAATTCTACAACCCATCTGTTTTTGTCACGCCCAAGCTGTTCCTTCGCATAGCGCTCGAAGTCTTCGATGAAGGCCATCGAATGTTTGGACCTCTTTTATCTTTACCATTTTTCAACGGGTCTCACCGTCCTTAATATTTCCTTGCGTAAGATCCCTAGTTACTATCTAGCAGTTTCACGCTGCAAGATAATGAGCACCCGTGTTTACAGCAAGTGGACTCCATTCACTGATTTTTTCTAGTTCACTAGTCTTTTAAGCATAACGTATCCTCCTTTAATCCACTTCGCTTTCAAACCTCCGAATCCACTTCTGACTACCGTGCTCATATCACAGTGTACCTCCTTACTGGATTGTTTCTCTTCTATCTCTCTTCCTCCTAATTTATTTCGTCACTTCGTTATCCACTTAGTCTTCCTTTAAAATTTCATCTTCTGTTCGTCATAGAATCCATTCTATGCTTGAAATGCATATTGCCATCCCTTTGTTTATTTTAACGGATCTTTTTTCTCACGTGATAGATCCAGTTCACTTTATCACGGGTTTTCTACCTTTGTAACTTCCAAGACCTCAAACAGCTCCTCATTATTGCCGCCACCTTCTCTACATCTACATTCTTCGACTCCTCCATTAAGGCCACCTGGAGTCCTTCCAGATACTCCATAACCTTGGAACCTCCACAAGCCTCATCTTTCTTAACCTCTTCTTCAGTCCCCATCATGAATCACCAGGACAATTCCTTGTTTAACCGGGTAAAACGTATCAAAAAAAAACACTAAATCTATATAAACTCAAAAAGAAAATATCACCCTGTGTGTGTACGTATACACAATAGTGTTCTTCCCACACCCAAGTATCCTTTACAGGCAAAAAAAAAATTTATAAAAAAAAAATTCAAGTATCAAATCACCCTGCCTCAACCTGCGACCAAATTGGAGACCGGACCGACACAAGAGCCACCAAAAATTATGTTACCGGACACAATGAACCGGTCTGAGCCATGCCGTGCAACGCGGGAGGTCTATATTGGTTTCGCAGTCTCAAACAAGGGTTCGAATAAAGGCAACAGGTTTTTTAGCATAATTTAAGTACTATAAAACAGTAGATGAGCAAAAATTCAATCTTTAACCACAAACAAAATCCTATTGGCCTATCGCAATAATAACCCCAAATGTTAATAAATTAAATAAATCAAATAATAAATCATAAAACCCCCAAATGCAATAAGTTAAATAAATTAAATATTCAATAATGATTCCTTCAAAATATCAGTAGCATAAATAAGTTAGTAAAATCAATAATAATATCCATGACTATCAATAAAGTCACCAAATAACGGGCAGACTGGTCTGAATCAGATACGTCGGCGACTCAATATTCAATATATTAGACAGACTGTGGATTTCATAATAATCAATATATTAAACTGGGTCACTAAACCTTCCAACTGGGTCACCATGTTTATTTAAGTTAAATGTTTAGGGAACTTTAGTGTCTAGGGAAAATAAAACAACATATGAACTTCCTTTAGTTCCCCGTGAGGTGGGGAGTACAGATCTCAGGTACCCTCCCAATCCCGGTGAAGGTTGGGGAGTACACTCATGTACCCTCCCAATCAGTGAAGGTGGGGAGTACAACTCAAGTACCCTCCCCAATCCAGTGAAGGTGGGAGTACACTCAATGGTACCCTCCCAACCAGTGAAAGGGTGGGGGAGTACCTCAAGTACGCCTCCAATCCAGTGAAAGAGGGGAGGTACACTCAGTAACCGCTCTCCAACAGTGAAGACGACCTAGAATCCAGGTAAAAGCGATCCAAATATTCCCAGTTTAGGATCACGTTCCAGGTAAAAGCGATCCAAATTTATCCCAGGTTAGGATCACGTTCCAGGTAAAGCGGAATGCAAAATGTTCCAGGTTAGGGATCCACGCTCCAGGTAAAGCGATCCAAAATGTTCCAGGTTAGGATCACGTTCCAGGTAAAAGCGATCACAAAATGTTCCAGGTTAGGATCACGGTTACACCACGGTAAAGCAGTGATTCCAAAATTATTTCTAGGTTTTGGGATTAAGTTCCAAGTAAAAGCGATCCACAAAATTTCAGGTTAAGGATTCACGTTTCTCAGGTAATAAGTGATGCAATAATATTCCTAGTTGGGATCAAAGTTCCCAGATATTCAGTACCGGTATTTGGTCCCCAGGTTTGGGAATTAACGATCTCAAACTTGGTTTCCAGAAACCCTAACAGTCAGTAGATATTTTGCAAACATCACTTAAATCACCGGGCTTTTATTTCGTTATAGGATCACTTATGAGTTTTCAATATCACAACAGCCAGTTCCATGACCTTTTACCTTCCTTCATAATGATGAGAATTGATATATTCTTCACCTTGGATGCCGCGGCCGGCCGTTCTTAGTTACTCTTTTTCATTAAGTAATTCAGTCACCATAAATATATAATATATATATATATATATATATAATAATATGATTACATTAATGTAATTATATATATATATATATATAAATATTATATATATATATATATATATATATATATATATATATAATATATATATATATTATATACGGCTAGAGAAGGCGGGGTCAGGAGGTTCACCTCCGAAATTATTAAAGGAGAGCGTAAAAATACTTGCTAAGAAAATCTCAAAGCTCATAAAGTTTAATAAGTGACACATATCGTACAATACCTATCTATAAATATTAATGAAAAAAATAAATAAAATACTAAAAAAAATAATATCAACAATTTCTCTAGTTCTGTATTCTACTAATAATACAAATAAATATTAATAATAATAATAATAATAATAATAATATAATATATAATAATATAATTAATAATAATAATTCTATAATAATAATAAAAAATAATAATAATTAATGTATTTGAAAAGCATTTACTTAA
Organism: Trachelipus rathkii; assembly: GCA_015478945.1. Taxonomy (NCBI): domain Eukaryota; kingdom Metazoa; phylum Arthropoda; class Malacostraca; order Isopoda; family Trachelipodidae; genus Trachelipus; species Trachelipus rathkii. The sequence continues at coordinate 11,430 of JABUQX010009536.1, read as the reverse complement.
AATGGCAATGAGGAGACAATGTTTTTTGTGGGTCCGTACCGATTTCTAGGTCAAAGTGCGTGTCTTCATATATAGTATTAAATATGTTAGACAGGGACTCTAATGTAAGGTTTCCAAGTTTGCAGATGAATTGCAAATTGGCTACCTTAAGTTAGGAATAATTGAAGAATAAATATTTTTTATATTAATAAATATTTTAAAGATAGGAGGAAGCTGAGATCGTTGGATGGCACTAGCAGTTCATTCCTTTTCAACTAAATCTTTGTCTCCTCATAAACCATGGTTGGATCGTGCTTGTTCTCTGGCCATTGAGGCTAGAGACAGTGCGTATCGGGGTGGGAGAAAATTCTCGCGTCCTCCAATCGACATCTCGCCAATTTTTCATCGTCTCAGCTAGAAATCTTTGCAGGATACCTTCTCGCCGAGCAAAGTGGGGCTTTCATCACACAGAAGTGCGCATGTAACTTCTTGGTTCTCTTAACTGACAAATCTTTACTGGCTCTTGCAAAAACATCTTCTAGCAACATTCTGTAAATCTCCCTCTTCTCTGATGGTTCTGTTGTTAATTCTCTCCAAGGAAAATCTCGTTCGGCCGTCCAGATTTCCACTAACTAACAACTAGAAAAAAGAAAAAAAAGAAATTCGTGGCATCTCTTCTCCTCTCCTTCTCTGTACTCAGGTGTCCTAATGTCCTGGCATGTGATTACATTTGATCGGTGCATATGGCCCTGAAACACTATGAAAGGAGTAGGAATAGAGCGGGTGCCCCAGTATGGCAAATTCTCACCCAAGGTTTTGAGGGAGTGTGCTTCCGTGCATCCCGCCCTCGTTCCGAACTATACTCCCTATGTCCAATACTTAGCACTTTCCCTTCATGTGTTGGAAGCTCGCACATGTCTAACCTAAAATACAAGGAGCCGCTCTGATCCTTTAAACTATCCGGCTGTAAGCTTCTCACTTGTATTCTAGTCTAAGAATCTTTGAACCCCTTCTCAACCTCACATTCTTAGATTTATCGTGGAAACTCATTCCGTTTCTTTCGCGATAGCCCAGTAGGCTATTCAGCGCTCGGCTCTTCCCTGGCGTTATCTTTCCTATCTAACGATTACGGTTTTTCAAAGCACTCTTAGGAACTACGGGGAGACTGCGTGGTGGCGCTTGAGATATCCAAAGCATTTGACCGATATGGACGCGTCATTGCTCTCCAAGCTCCCTCCTTTGGGGTTTCCTCTTTTCTTTGCTTATATCTATGTCTAGCTTTCTATAAATCTCTAAAGTATCGCTGTTAGTTGAATTGGGGCGCTTTTTTCTTTTTATCTGTTCAATAGTGGTGTTCGTTCAGGGGTTCGCTACTTATCTATACTTTAATTCCTCACTTTTTCATTAATGATGCTTCTCACTGCACATCTAACCCTAGTCCACTACTATAAACAGATGAAGTCGCCCTTCGTCTTCCAACTGCATTTCAGTTTTGCTTCCTCTGTTCTTCTAGAAATGCCTCTACGTCTCTCAATCTTTCCGAATCTTTTCTCGCTTGATCTGGATAGAATTTCCGGATGGGTCGTCTCAACCTTGTGAAGTTCAATTCTTTAAAAAACCAATTCTACAAATCTTCCTCTCAAAAACGCTTCCTAACTTCTCTAATGCGTCTTTCGACGGTTCTTTCGTATCTCCTGTTACAAATAAACATTTGGCCTTAAACGATAAACGAAAAAAAGTCTTGGAAACCTTACATCATCACAACCGTTGCTGGGGCGGCCTCAAAGAAATCGGAGTTCTGTTAGACTGGAGAGATTTTTTTTGCTCTCTTTCTCAGTGCTCATCTATACAAGGGTCTCACGCCGTGTATGGAAGTAGCTCGCTCTCATATCTAGGAGGGGCTCTGGTTTCACCGGCTTTTGGATAGGGGTCGAGTCAACGGCCAAAGGCCTTATAGATACTGTCTCTGTTGGCGGCTTTATATCCTCTATTCTATAGGCACCCAGCGGCAAGTGCTCGAGGTAACTTATCATTTGCGTACCACAACCTTTACGACGCCCTCGTAGCACAAGGAGTGCTGTATCTGTGTTGATATTTGTGTTGATATTGGTAACTCAAGGCTAGTTCGCTGTGGTGCTTTCCTTCTTTCCCGCCACTCCGTTGGCTGGAAATTCCTCTTCTCATCTTATGTATGTCCTGCTGAATTTTTAATCTCCCTCACTTAAAGAGCCTGCATCTGTGCTCATCTGCGTAATATGCGCTGAGGGTAAACTTTTGAGCGTACTACACCCCTCCTTGATAGGGCTCTGACTGTGAGTGGTTGTGACAATGTAAATAAAAAAATCCTTAGGTGGGCAAATATTGGCAAATGGACTAAATCCCCTACTCATCATCCAATCCATTTCATTCAGATTATCCCAGAAACTCGCACTCTTCAACATTCCCCTCAGATGGATCATATGTAACCACACATACATTTACCTATTCAAACTTAATTTAACTTTAGAATTCTAGCATTCTAAGCATTCTAGAATCTAAACGCAAAGTCATAGAAAAACCAGCCTGCGCCCCACCCCACACTACTCGAATCCAGTCAGTTCTTATCAGATGCTCCCGTAGCAAACATAACGCACACAATGCTCTAATAGTGTTAAAAAATTTTCAAGTTTTCACGTTTACTCAATCCACAACAAACACACATTAGAACACACACAAACACACACAACTAAAAACACACAAACAACACACACATACGCACAAAGAAGAACAACAATAACAAGAATACCTATAACAATGTCTAAAATAAAACTCGAATTAAATAGTATCCTAGAGGTGATGGTAACTTGCATAAAAACCATAAATTAAATTTTAAAACTATATATTAATAAAAGAAATCTTTAAACTAAAAATCGAGAATTCATTATAACTATATCTTAAAAAAAAAAAAGAAAACAAAAAAATAAATACCATAGCCTTACTTAATATCCCGATGACAAGATTTCGGCAAAAGTTCAACATGTTATTGTATAAAGGCAGCTAATTACTTAGATCACTAAGCAAAGTATAAATACACACTAAAACACGCCAGGACACATTGAAACAAAATGAACTGTATATACAAAAAAAATAAAAATAAATAAACATACATTATTAAAACGACAAATTTAAGAACATCAACACGACACAACCCCGAGTTGTTTGTTATTTATCTTCTATACAATCACACACACACGACACACACAAACACACACACACACACACACACACACTTACCATATATTATGTATATATAATATATATTATATATATATATAGTATATATCTATATATATAATATATATATATATTTATATATATATATATATCATATATATATATAGTATATATCAAATATATCATATATATATATATATTATTATAGTATATAATTTATATATTAAATATATATATATATATATATATATATAATAGTTATATATTATTATTATTATATATATATATATATAACTTCAAAGTTCATTATTTCTCCAGGAATGAGGTTTACATTTGCGAAGTGTGAACCGTCTGAAATGAAAACTTTCAGATAAAGATTTTAACAAATCAATGGTAATTGTAAGAAGATATAATGATAAAATAATACTTTTTTATTTATATTAACCTTTCATTTTTATTCGCAGATATGTAAAATAGAATGTAAGATATTTTCAGGTAAGTACGATGTTGAATGGTTGTGAAATTTTTAGTGATAGTAAATGAAAATATCAATTGTGAATTACAGTAATGGCTTTTAAATGATAAAGCTTCCTTATCCTATGGGGTTTTTTTCTCAAGTAACACTTATGAGTTTTTATAAAAGTAATGCCTCAGAAAACAATCTTTCTAAAATATACGAGATATGAAATTTATAAAATCTCAATTAATTCCTTAACCGTCCTAAAGGCTATCAAAATGAAAAAGTATTTTAAGAAGAATTGATTTTAAATACCTTTGAAAATTTAGTCACTCAGGGTTTCTACAAAAACATTCTTCACAAGATGCTAAATAAATGCAAAAAATAGGATGATTGGGTCGGTATTTTATTTCATACATTTTAGAAAAACATAGTCACGAAAGACGAAATATAATTTTCTCCTGTATAACAAAGAATATTGGAATCGTATAATTTGGTTTGCAAAAGATTCTTTTTAAGACGATATTTTAAAAAAATATACTCACATCACTCTTGCAGTTCAAAGAATTTTTGATGTCAAATTAATTATATGCTGAAATGGTTAGTAGGATAGTAATATACTACTATCGTGTCTTTATTTATAATCAAAAACAATTTATTAGACTTTTTTCTAAATAAGGCAATAGGACTATAATGGGCGCGAGGTAAATTGGTTATCGTGATTTCTTTGATCATTCAAATTAACTATTTTTGAGGGATACTTTCTATTCATCAATTCAGAAGGATCGAAAGATATTAATGTTGCTGAATTAACAAATTAAAGGAGGAGAAGTTCGTGCTTAGACGTACAAGTATTTACCTATTTATCAAATAAATTAAAAAATGGTTCCGAATGGAAAATATTTAAAGGGATTTTTATCTTACCGAGAAAGATGAATGAAAGTCTAGTGGAGAAAAAAACAGATTTTGGAGAGAAAGATTTATTGCACTAGCCTCCATATGCGAAGATTATCACACACGCTTATATAGGGAAAGGTAATGACAAATGCATCGGAGTAAAACATTGAACATTCTTCAAATCAAAGAAAGCAAAGTAGTTAAATTTCACATTTAATGTTCAAACATAAACGGAAGATGGAGTTATGGGAGATTATTAAACAATAACACATACTGGAGATTTTCAGAGATTTGTTATTCACAATGGAAAAGATTTAATTTAATTTCAATTAAATACATTAACCAAAGAGGACAACAATATTCGACTCTTCTTTTCATATCTATTGCGATGGTTAATGGATTTTTGTGCAGGATTCCAGGACCCACACTTCCAGCTTGGAAAAAAGATATTCTTACCTTTCTCGATTTGTTGTGGATATTTCTTTTTGATAGCCTCATGGCACTGATAACAATTTAGTTCCTTTATGAGATGAAGTTTTGTGAATTTAAAAGTGATAACAATTCCAGGTTATCAACTTCATTTATGCTAGTACAGTGTGTCTTATATTTTAAGAATGTATATGATTCCAGATATGCATTTAATTGTTTGTATGATCAATATATATATATATATATATATAATATATAATATATATATATATTATAACTAATAATATATATAATATATATATTATATACTATTTATATTTATATATATATATATATATATATATATATATATATATATATATAATATTATTTATATATATTTCTATATATATATATAATATATATATATATATATATAAAATATATATAATAATATATATAATATATATAAGATATATATATAATATATTATATATATATTATATATATATATATAATATATATCATTATATATTATATATATACTATGCGTGCTTAATTTAAAGACGGATTAAGTAACTAAGTATTAATAGGTAGAGTGTTCTTTCTCCATCTAAAATCAAAAGATCGTTGTAAGATTCAACATAAGGGTATGAATAGCGATAACAAATAACACTCAAGTCAAGGAAACAGTGTTTCCCTGAGTCAGTAAGACCGCGACCCTTTTTATTTTCTCTCCCCTCAAACTTAGAATGAATTCTAGTTGACGTATCCCTCTCAAACTAGGACCCCATTAGCTGGTAGTGTATCTTGCATGAGCCGTGGTTATTATGCCGCTACACTTTATGTACGGCGATTGCGAGACCCATTAAGTAGAAAATGGTTGTAGATAGATCGGAAAAAATAAATATCCGATCAGGACTTCTGTATGTATATATATAAAATATATATATATATATATATATATATATATATATATATAATTATATATATATATATATTATATATATATAATAATAAGTATATATATATATTATAAATATATATATATATCATATATATATATATATATTATACTATATATATATATATATTTAATCTATATATATATATATATATATAGTATATAAGTATAATATATATATATTATTATATATATATTAATCTAAAATAAAGATAAAAATGTATATATTTTATTCTAATATATATTATATATATATATATTCATATATATATATTATCAAGTAGAATTCTATCTTTTCGTATTTCTTTTACCTTTATCTTTATCAGATCTTTCTTTATTTTTAAATAAATAAATAAACAGATAAATAAAATTTATAAAATACATTAGTTAAAAATAAAATAAAATAAAAATAAAAATGGAAACAAAAAATTAAAAAATAAAACAAATGTGAAAATACAAATGATACTAACAAAATTAAAATAAAAATAGTTAACAATAAATAATAATAATATAACAATAAATATAAAGTAATAACAATAAAATGGTAAATAAGAATATAATAATAAATTAATAATAATAATAATATAATAATAATAATATTAATCGTAAATAATAATAATAATAATAATTAATAATAATAACATAATACATAATATAATAATAATAATATATAATAATAAATAATAAATAAAATAATTACATAATAATAAAACCTCCTTGTTTACCTAAGAATTATGCTTACTCGATATCAAATCAATATAATGAACTAATCCGGTCGCAGGTGCGGTTGCTGTGCGGTGCAACGACCGGCGGCCTGTGTGAGACGAGACGAGACCAACAGGTTGCAACTGACGAGGGAACGAAAATTGCATACCTAATTAAAAAACTTTCATACGGTCAACATCAACATGCAAACGGTACTGAAACATACAATTGACAGAGCAACCATTATCAAGCTTTGTATACTTCCTAACACACCTCTTCACTAAAGGGACGGAGGATCTGGCCATTACTAGCTAGTATATATATATAATTGCATGTATTTATATATGAGAGCTATGTATATATTTAGTATGTTGTTATATAATAAGTATATCCTTATTTCTAGATATATATAATAGTATATATATAAATATTAATACATAGTATATATATGGCAAAACATCTCTTCCATTATATTAACACAAGTGTTTTTTAGATCATCATGTGAAATTATGAAAAGTATGAAACTTAATAAAATGTGTGCTTAATAATTTGGTAATTATATAAAAAGTTTCTGAAAATTATATTGTTTAAATGTAATGGCCACCTCCGATAAAAGCTTTTGAGGTAATCATAAAATATGGATTATTTTATTGCATCATCTTGAACATATTAATGAAATATTATACACTCAAAGGAAATATAGTTAACAAGTTTTTACTTTTATTGAATTGTTATCTTTTCAAACCCATTATCAGTTGCAAATCCTAAGTATTATAATAAGGTATATAGTTAGTCTAATTGTTCATTTACAATGTATCGGTTCAGCCGATTAATATTGGAAATAATAATGACTTTAAAAAATTATAGTTTGTATCAACAAAACAAAAAAATTTCATGTTTAATATAAATTAAATGTGTTTAAACCGAAGAAAATCCTGCTTTTCATAGTTATTAAGTATTTTTTTTTTTAGTTGTTTTGAATAATGTTTCTGGAGAATGTAATGTGAATAATAAAAGAATATTGGTTTTATTTCTACATTTGTCTGTTTGGATATTTGGATCATTCGTAATCATGAGCGCTTACTCCGGAAACCTTATTTCCTTCATGACATTTTCCTCGTTTCCAAGAAAAACGAATAGAAACTGTAAAGGAACTTATTAACTCTAACTTAAGGTAAAGAAAAGATGAAAATTAAAAATATTACTTCAAAATAATTAAAAAGTTATAAAAGATCCTATTTTTCAACATCTTCAAGAGTTTGCCAAAACTTTATTTTAGAGGTTTCAATGAAAGAAAAGGATTTGTGGGTTCTCCAATTAAAAGTGTATCAAACATGCTGGGAAAAAGATGACTATTATCAGATACTTTTCCTTGGTTGTGCTAAACATTATGTAAACGGTTAAAGGAATCTGTCAAACGTTTATTTTAGATTCTCACACATATTTTCTTATTTGCAAAGAATTCAATGATAAAGAACAAATTATGTGATTAAAGAACAGGTAGAATAAGCCGATATCATTTAGTCAATTATTTGATTAAATATTTTTTTAAATAAATATTTCAATATTTATTTTAATGAAAATAAAGTATATAAGAGTAATTTTACCGAGTTAATCTTGAACCAACAACAATTTGAGATGATGTCATCAACATAAGACTGATACATTATTATTGTCTATTATCAACTCTTTATTGTTGAATCCGAATACATCACTATTCAATATTTTTCCAATATGCCCAAAAACTACTCTTTTGCTGTGCCCTTTCAAGATGTTCGTTCAACTTGATCTAAATAATATCTTGTAGAATCCTTTCATATTCCTAGTACATTCTTCGATTTTCATACAACTGCTCCTACCTGATTCATAGTCAGACATTATCCCTAATTCATATACTTTTACCTCTTCATATAAGCTATTTTTGACAAATGAATTAAACTATTCATATTAAGAGAGATGGCCTTTTTTCCCTATCATTGTTGTATCTTTTTGGGTATCCTTTAAGTGTTATTTTCCCCAAGCATACTCAGCTAAATTTCCTAGACGTAAACATCTAGTTTCTGAAAAATCTCTGTACTCACAATGTGATGGTTTTCACTTATTTTGTGAAAATCTTACATCCCGTTGTGAATACGTTTTAATCCATTTATAGCTTAAGATGAAATCCTCTTCTTTTATATAAAACTATAAACAAGGCAAAAGTTTTAGGTAAATATCATGGGATGCCCGAAAGAGCTGGTCCGATATAATAGTGTCGATTTAATATTTTTTAATACTCTCAAAAAAATATATTTTTTTCAGTATTAGCTGATGATATTTTTCTTCAGTATTGAATCATCGATATTTTTTATTTATGTTACTATAAATTCAGATTTCTTTTTTTATTATAGCATATACTTTAATTTTAGTACAAGTTTATCTCATATATTTATCTGTAGGTTTCCAAGGATAGTTTTAGCTTTTAAATTTAAAAAGCACTCACGTTGGACAAATCCAGTTAGCATCTAAATTAATACAGATTAATTGAAGCAGGAATATACCTTAGAATATTTCAGAGAAAGCATTGAACGAGATAAAAGGGGCTCGGAAAAATAAGTGAAAAGGTATTAATAAGGATTATTTTGAATTTCATTTTTATATTAATGGAATTCATGAAACATATATTTGAAATTAAGATAAATAAGCGGCATACACATGCAAATTGAAATGTGTGAAATTTTGACTCATATTAGTGTCAAAGTTCAGACCTTAAATCAGAAAGTTGTGAGGTACTTCATAAACGATTTTGATAGAAATTCTTAAACAGCGAAACTTTAGGACCATACTACAGTGTTCCATATTGTGTTATCATACTCTATCATAAGCAAATTTTTTTCATGTGTTTTTTTTTTCTTAACTTACTTGTCCTTCCATCTTCGTTGCATTTCTGAAGATCATCATTAATATTAGTGGTTTATACTAACAGGATGATGCCCGGATTCCTACAATTAAACATTTTTTTAAAATCGATAACATGCCTCAATATCAATTTCAGAGGCAATGACAAGCAAATTAACTTACACAACTGAAGCAGTGTACAGACGGCCTTCTACGTGGACTACATTCTTGGCTATCTTCGTATCATTACTAAATTTTTACTTCTGGAAATTGGTTATACATGTTCCATGGAAACTAATATTTTAACTTTCTTTTACTGATCAACTGCTCGCTTAATGGATTATTCCTTATGATAAACTTTTTAGTATCAAACTATGATAAACACGAAAATTAGTCATTAAATAGTATTAACCTGTAATGAAGCATAAAAAAAAAGAGAATGAATAGCCACTGTGGTTCACAAATTACAATGAATATTGTTATATTGAAATTTTTTTTCTATTTTGAATATTAAAAACAAAATTGTTTCAGAATTAATTGAGTACACACAGTAGAAATTTAAAGAACTCTAAGAAAGGATTTCAAAATATATTTTCAATTAATTGTTTTAGTCAGGATTGGTGATTTACACAGTATTGTATTGAATGTGTTCGGAAATTGTTAAGGGGGAATTCTATCAGTTTTTGATTTTGCTTAAGTGAACACCACCACACAACACACACAATCGCAACCACACACCACAACACACACACACACAATATATTTATATATATAATATATATATATATATTATATATATATATATATATTATATATAATATATTATATATATATATATATATATAATTATTAATATATATATATAATATATATATATATATATACATATATAATATATTATATATAGTAATACATCTTTTAAACTGTCTTTATCCCTTTATCAGAAGGGTAAGCACTTGAGAATATGGAAATTCGACTTTTAGGCGGCTATCAAACCGCATCACAGTAACGTGTTCGCAAGCGAGTTTTACTTACTTGCCCTCAGGAAGATTAAAATCCAACTGCTTACGGACGGAGGATCTGAAAGCCAGCGGTCCTCCTCGCATGAGAGTCGGCGAGTCAACCTCCTAGGCCACGAGCGTTCTGTAAAAATTATATTCTGTAAACATATATATAGACTTTAATATATACACCTTAGTATATTGAATAAAGGAAAGATGAGTAATTTCTTTTATGTATGATATTATAATATATATATTATATAAATATTATATAGACAGTTTACCTAACGGCAACGAAATGGGAAGTCGGAAAAATTTTTTTCCGCAGTTAACTCTAACATGATACAATAATTATATGGCATGGGGGTGAAATGAGGTTAAGCTAGTTAGGTTCACGCTCTTTTATAATATATAATATATATATATATATATAATTATTAATTATATAATATATTATATATATATAAATAACTAAAGATAACATAGTCATATATAATAATATGTTGTGTGTGTTCGCATTGTGCGAATGAATATGTGTATGAAAACCTTGAAAAGAAACAATTGGGGCGTGGGAACGGATGGAGAGAAATTTGGGGAAGATCGGGTATATGGGAATAGTCTATAAATAACAATTTGAGCTGAACACAGCGTGTTTTTCAATAATCGAATAGAGCGCGCACAAAGTATCCATACACTAATCGCAGAAAAAAATTAAATAGCTTTAAACTTCTTTCTTCGCGCTAAGTTTTTTTTTTTTTATTTATACTTTCATTTCATATCACTACTTTACTAATTTAACTATTAGTGTGGCCGTTATAGTAACTTGTCCATATAATATATATATATAGATATATATAATTTATATATAAATATAAATATATTATATATAATATATATATATATATATATATATAATATATATATATATA
>JABUQX010009535.1:10000-20661 GCA_015478945.1 Trachelipus rathkii | reverse complement strand
GGGGAAGATTTAATGTATTATATTGTTTTGCTTATTATTATATTATTTATATGTTATATTATTATATTAATGTTATGTATTTAAGTTGTATATATAATTATTAATGTTATTTAACTTATTTTACAATTGCAAACTACTTTTAATAGTTAATCATTATTGCGATTTAAAGTAAAATTCATTAAACAAAACAGAAAACGATCGGCATAAGTGTGTTCCAAGTGACGATTTCAAGTGAGATTCCCCAAGTTAATTTCAAGTGAGAAATTCAAGTATGTTGAGTTATTATTTAAATAAATTATATAGTAATATGAGGGCTAGTACAATAATTGAGAATTGTCATTAAATAAATGACGAAAGCTTTAAATACGACGTTTACCTTTGGTTTTAAAATTAATACCCGCACTATTTTGTGTGAATATATTTTATGTAGTTATATTAAGTTTTTTAATAGTCTGCTAAATTATGTACGACATTAATATAATTTAAATAAACTATTAACTAACAATTCATTCAAAGTCGAATATCTAATAAAAATGTTCAAATTATAATGAGAGAAAGAGTTTAATAGACAATAAATCTTCCCCTTGGGGTTGAAAAATTTTGTTAAAATAATTAATAAATAACTCATTAAAAAGTATTTTATACTAATGAGTAAATATGTGCTTAATTATATTTTATATTTTTTTCATGTAAGGACTAGTATATTATATTATTATTTATATATATATTTATTATTTGTATTTATAATATAATAATTAATTTATTATAATTTATTACAAAAAATTTATATATATATATTATATATTATATTTATTATGATATATATATATAATTATATATTAGATATATAATATATATCGGTAATATATATATATATAATTTATTTTATTTATTATAATTATTATTATTTAATTAATTATAACGATCATTATTATTATAACTTTTAATTTGATTAGAAATGTACGTAATATTAATTTTTTTAATTTAGATTTATTAATGATAAATAATAATTGACATTATTCTAGTATAATTCTTTTATATTATTATATGATTCTATTAAGTTTATGACTATCTTTATCATAACATAATTATATTTATTTATTTATAATTATTATTATTATATATTCTAATTTCTAATTATTATATTATAATATTATTTATTTATTATTATTAATTAAATATTATAATTGTCTATTTATATTATACTTTAGATTCTTATTAATATATCTATATATTTATTTATTTAATTATTATTATTTAAATTTAATATATTTAATTATTTATAATATTATTTTAATTATTATTATTCTTTTATTATTATATTATTATTTATTAATTATTAATTATTATTATTAATTATTAATGGATTAATTTTATTTAATAATTTAATTTAATATTATATTATATTATTATTATTATTATTAATTATATTATTATTGATTATATATTATTATATTATTATATATTTAATGTATTATTATTATTTATATATTATTATTAATTATTATTGATTTTTAATTTATTATATGTCACATCTATAAATATTTTAATTTATATGCATATAAAATTTTAAGAATTATCAGAATTATTTAATTATTTACTTATTAATTACTATTTAATTACTTTATTAATTATTATAATTATATATTAAATTATTATTATATATATATTTATTATTATTATATAAATCATTATATTTATTATTATTATTAATAATTATTTATTATTTATTTATTAATTTATAATTATTATGTATATAAATTTAATATATAGTATATTATAATTAGATTAATATATATATTAGTATTTCTAATTCTTGTAATCATAGAATAATTATATAATATATGGATTTTAAGGTGTACTAACCGAAGTACTTTCCATGTATTCAATACTCACCATCTATATCCTCCATACCATATAATAACATTATACCATTCCATATTCATACTACCATTATATGATGATATCTGTCAATTATTACCATTCACAATTACATACTCAATTATCATCCTAATTATACTCAATTACATAATATAACATACATATACTATACATACATAGATACACAAGCTAATATTGGAATCATACATAATCATACATAATACATACTTAAATTTAATATATACATATACATACATATCTAATTACATACATATACATATACATATCTAATAATACATAATATATACTACATACACTATTATCATACAATACATAACAATTAATCAACATTCATTACACATACATTTTTACATAACAATACATTACATTATCATATCAAATAACATTAAATACAGTATAATATTAACATATATAATGATACATATTATATATATATAACTCAGTAAATTTTAATATATAAAATATGACATAACATTAAATATCTATAATATAATATATAGTATTATATATATATACATACACTCTATATATAGTTTTATATATAGTTTATTTAATGTATGTATATATATGTATCTGTCATATAACTACGGTACATACATATTCTAAATATCATATACATACTAAAACAATAGCTACATACACACATAACTATATAGTCAAGTACATATAACCATACATACATACATATATACATTCTGTGTATACATAACATAGCATATTATACATTATACTCCTGATATCATACATACATACATGACATATACATATATATATATAATAGTAGTAGTAGTATTACATTCACTTACAATAACATTAACAATAACATTAATAATACATTTAATTAACTTATACATACATACATATTACATTATAATAAGTAATAATATATATTAAATATTTAAAGTCATATATAAAGTGAAAAGCAGAACTATGAATTGCCAGATTAAGAAATAGGTGAAAAAAGTTTTAAGAATAATTAATAATATAGACATATATAAGTAGCCAAGGTGAAATGAGAAATATATTATAAGTGTCCATAAATGTGAGAAGTGTAGAATTAGAAAGAAATGTGTATATAAGAAACTAGAAAGTGATAGATAAACCAATAATCAGTATATACTTAGTATAAATATATTGAAAATAGAAAGCACAGAAACGATGAAATAAAGAAGATAAATATAAGTATGGATCAAAGAAGTTGAAGGAATTTATAGAATTTATTAAAATCAGAAATATAGAATAAAGCCAATAGGATTTATTATACATGATAGGTATATATACTATAAGGGCTGTTGTCTTGAGGTATGATACATATTTAACTATTAATTTAATTTCGTGTAATATTATTGTGTGATATGATATTAAAAGTCAGCTAATAATTAATATGTAGATATATTTTATTTATAAGTTGAAATGAAAATATAGTTAAAATATATAAGAATATATATGTACTAGCGAGTAGTATAGAATAAATATGATATAATATTGATAATAGCGAAAATCTCGATATTATTATATACCTATATATTATAATGATAAGATAAATGAAATGAATTAGAAAACAGAAAAGAAAACGAAAAAGGTACAAATAGAATGCTTTAAGTAAAAGAAAAGTATATAAAAAAAATATTCTAGTAAGGAGAGTTATATTATCAAACATGAGAATAAATTCACTAATTATAGTCACGAGATATTAGACTAAATATATGGAAAGAATTTTGTGATGTAACATAATAATATAATCTTCTTTGTATTATTATTTTTTTTCACACTGGAATTACCCCAAAACTCTTCATTAATTTTTTTTAAAGTAAAGTAATATACAATGGATGTAATTTATAGGATTAAGTCAAAATTAATATATAACTAAAGTCATTCTAAGATCATTCACGATATTCAGATTCAACGAGCTGAAAAATTATATTTTCACATTCTGCCACTCATATCTATATAAAAACTTCAATCCCTTTTAACCATAATCGGATCCTATTTGCAAGATGGCTTCGTCTTTTTTTCTAGCCTAGGCTTTTGAGTATAGCCTAGACCTCATCCTCTGATTTTGTCTGCGTTCGCGAGGGACCTAATTTGTTTCCAAATTGAAAAAGTTTCTACAGAGTTTCTTTCCTGAATTTAATGAATAGTTGACCATTTAAATGATTCCGCGCGAGATACGAGACCATGTCTTACATAATATTTTGGGAATAATTGAAGAATTAGCTTCAAAACTTTCTTATTATTTCAGAGGTAAATAAGTAGATAAGAGCGGATAACTAACGAGCATGATTAAAGAATATTTTATATTGTTATATAAAATATTTGGCTTCAATTTATCTGGCACAATAATAAAAAAAAATAACACAAATTACTAACTACTACTACTACTCTACTACTAACTACTACTACTACTGACTACTACTACTACTACTAGCTTCCTCTACTACTACTACTACTACCTACTTACTAAATAATAATAATAATAATAATAATAATAATAATAATAATAATAATAATAATAATAATAATAATAACAATAATAATAATAATAATAACAATAATAATAATAATGATAATATAAAATAACAATATAATAATAATATATAATGAATAATAATAATAATAATAATAATATAATAAAATAATAATATGAATAATAATAATATATAAATAATAATAATAATAATAGATTAATGATATAATACGATAATAATAATCGAATGATAATAAATTTAATTATTATTATTATTATTATTATTATTATGATTTATTATTCATATGTATTATTATTATATTATTCATTATATATTATTATTATGATTTTTATTATTAGTTATTAATATTATTCGGAAATTTATGTAAATTATATTATTAGTTATTATTACTTATATTATTGTTTAAAAATTATTATTATTATTATTATTATTATTATTATTATTATTATTATTATTATTATTATTATTATTATTATTATTATTATTATTATTATTATTATTATTATTATTATTATTGTTATTATTTATTATTATTATTATTATTATTATTTTATTATTATTAATTATTATCTATTATTATTATGTATTATTCATTATTATTATTTAATTATTATTATTATTATTATATTATTTATTATTAATTATTATTGTTCACAATTATTATGTTGTTATTATTGTTATATGTATTACTTATTATTTTATTATTGATTAATTATTATTATTATTATTGATTATTATATTTTTATTAATTAAGTTATTATTATTATTATTATATTTATTGATATATATTTATTATATTATTGTTATTGATTATTATTATTATTATTATTATTATTATTTATATAAGATTTAATAGCAAATGCGTTTCTAATTTGTAACATAGGAGTAAAATAATAACTGCTAGGTGGTGCACATGAGCCTCATCCATCCAAATATACCATCCTCCATCCATCCATCATGCCAGTCCATCCATACCAATCAACCATCCATCCATCCATACCATCATGCCACATTACATACCGTATACATACATACAGTACATACATACATACATACATACATACATACATACATACATACATACATACATACATACATACATACATACATACATACATACATACATACATACATATGCTCACAAGTTTTTTAATGTAATAAAGAGAAATTAAACCATTTAAAAATGGTGAAAAACAGAACTAGATTGGAATTGAGGAAACAAAGAGAAAGAGAGAGGGAGAGAGAGAGAGAGAGAGAGAGAAGAGGAGAGGAGAGAGAGAGAAGATGAGAGAAGAGAGAGAGAGAGAGAGAGAGAGAAGGAGAGAGAGAAGAGAAGAGAGAGGAGACTGAAAATGAGAGAGAAAAGGAAAAATAGAGAGAGAGAGAGGAGAATAGAGATAAGAAAGACAGTGAGAGAGAAAGATGAGAGAGAGAGAGAGAGAGAGAGAGAGAGAGAGAGAGAGAGAGAGAGAGAGAGAGAGAGAGAGAGAGAGAGAGAGAGAGAGAGAGAGAGAAAAAGAGAGAGAGAAGAAAGGAGAGAGAGAGAGAGAGAATATGAGAGAGAGAGAGAGAAAGAGAGAGAGAGAGAAGAGAGAGAGAGAGAGAGAGAGAGAGAGAGAGAGAGAGAGAGAGAGAGAAAATAAAAGAATAATAAACAAAGACATAAGGCACAAGGTGATGAAAGAGATAGGCCTAAATAGCATAAAGAGATTAAGAAAGAAATGTGAATAAAGAACAGAAAGTGAGAGTACCAATAATCAGATACTGTATATATGAAGAAAGATATTGAAACAAAAAAGAAAATGATATGGGATTAAAAAAGAAAGAGAATAGATTTAAAACAGAAATAGATAAACAAATGGAAATGAACAATAAAAAGGAATAAAAATAAAACGCTGAAGAGATAAAATAGCAGAAAGATATATGGGAATGAGTTTGAAAATACAACATAAAAAGATGTATGAGATATATGAGTTAAGATGAGAAATATATAAAAAAGAGAAAAGATAAAGATATAAACGATAAGAACAAAAAGAAGAAAAGATAGGTATTAGAACAGAAGATATGAAGAAAGAGATTGGATTAAATAACAGAAAGGAATAACGAAAAAGGGGAACAAAAGAACGAAAAAACAAAGAGAAATAAAAAAAAGAAGGATATCAGCAAAGAAGAAATAGGAATAAGGAAGGAAAGGTAAAAAAGAGAAAGGAACAGAAAGAGATAATATTTGAAAGTTTTTCCATAGAAAATTGAAATCTATTTATGAAGAGGAAAACCAGAACTTTAATTACACTAATAAATAAACTAAATTCACGATATTCAGATTCAACGAGCTGAAAAATTATATTTTCACATTCTGCCACTCATATCTATATAAGAACTTCAATCCCTTTTAACCATAATCGGATCCTATTTGCAAGATGGCTTCGTCTTTTTTCGTAGCCTAGGCATTTGAGTATAGCCTAGACCTCATCCTCTGATTTTGTCTGCGTTCGCGAGGGACCTAATTTGTTTCCAAATTGAAAAAGTTTCTACAGAGTTTCTTTCCTGAATTTAATGAATAGTTGACCATTTAAATGATTCCGCGCGAGATACGAGACCATGTCTTACATTATTTTTCGGGAATAATTGAAGCATTAGCTTCAAAACTTTCTTATTATTTCAGAGGTAAATAAGTAGATAATGGCGGATAACTGAGGAGCATGATTATAAAATATTTTATATTGTTATATAAAATATTTGGATTCAATTTATCTGGTACATTAATAAAAAAAATAACAAAATTACTACTACTACTACTACTACTACTACTACTACTACTACTACTACTACTACTACTACTACTACTACTACTACTACTACTACTACTAATAATAATAATAATAATAATAATAATAATAATAATAATAATAATAATAATAATAATAATAATAATAATAATAATAATAATAATAATAATAATAATAATAATAATAATAATATAATAATTAAGAATAAAAATTAAGAATAAAAATAATAAATAATAATAATAATAATAATAATAATAATAATAATAATAATAATAATAATAATAATAATTATAATAATAATAAAAATAATGATAATGATAATAATAACAATAATAATAATAATAATAATAACTAATAATAATAATAATAAATAATAATATTTATTAATAAATAAGAATAATTAATTATACAAAATAGAATAATAATCATAATTAATATCTATAATAATATAATAATATAATAATAATAAAATTAATATTAATAATAATATAATAATAATAATAATAATAATAATAATAATAAAATAATGAATAATAATAATAATTAATTATAATAATAATAATTTTTATAACAACTGGTGAGATATTACTTGAATATAACAATAATAATAGGGATAATAATAATAATAATAATAATAATAATAATAATAATAATAATAATAATAATAATAATAATAATAATAATAATAATAATAATAATAATAATAATAATAATAATAATAATAATAATAATAATAATAATAATAATAAAAGTAATTATTATTATTATCATTATTATTATTGTTATTATTATTATTTTTATAATTATTTTTTGTAATATAATTATTATCATTATTTTTATTTTTTTTTAACCTCACGAACTTATTACTATTGTCAAATTTTTCCAATCACGGAACACTAATGTAAATTCTCTATCTCCAAAATTTATTTTAACCCCAAGTGCAATTTCCATCCCCATATCCCCATGTTTCAGATCTGACTTGCTTATTTTTTAATTAAATTTTATAACTTTTTCTGAAATATTCTTATTATTAAATTACATTATATAAATACCAATTAAACCTTAGGTGTGCTCCAAAGGCATCCCATCCATCCATCCAACCATTCATCCATCCATATATACATACATACATACAAACATACATACATACATACATACATACATACATACATACATACATACATACATACATACATACATACATACATACTACATACAACTACATAATACATCACATACATACATACCATACTACATACAACATACATTACATACAAACATAACATACATACATACTACATACATCATACATACATACCATACATACAATAATACATACATACAACAACATAACTACATACTACATAATTACAACATACATACATACATACACATACATACATACATTACATACATACATACATACTTAAATACATACATACAGTACATATACACATTAAACATACCTACAATACATACATACAAACATACATAACATACATACATACATACATAACAACATAACATAATACATAAATACATACAACATCACATACATACTACATGACATACAACATACATACAAACATAATACATACATACTACATACATACATCATACATACATACATACATACATACATACATACATACATACATACATACATACATACATACATACATACATACATACATACATACATACATACATACATACATACATACATATGTTCAAGTTTTTTAATGTAATAAAAAAAGAGATATTTAAGCCTTTAAAAATGGTGAAAAACAGAATTGCGGAAACAAAGAGAGAGAGAAAAAAAATAAAAGAATAATAAACAAAGACATAAGGAACAAGGTATTAAGAAAGAGATAGGCATAAATAACAGAAAGAGATTAAGAAAGAAATGTGAACAAAGAACAGAAAAGTGAAAGGAACAATAATCAGATATATGTGAAGAAAGATGTTGAAACAAAGAAGAAAAGGATATGGTATCGAAGAAGAAAGAGATTAGATTTAAAACTGAAATAGAAGTGAAAAATAAACAGAAATAGAAGTAAAGAGCTAAAGAGATAAAATAAAAAGAAACAAATAACAAAAAAGATATATGGGAATGGGTTTGAAAGTAAAACATGGAGAGATGTATGAGATATATGAGTTAGGATGAGAAGGAGATAGGAAGAAAGAATTATTAACAAAGACAGATAAAGATAAAAATGATAAGTACAAAACGGAGAAAAGATTGGTTTTAGAGCAAAAGAGACGAAGAAAGAAATTGAATTAAAGAACAGGAAGGAATAACGAAAAACGGATCAAAAGAACGGAAAAAGAATGAGAAACAAAAACAGAGAGATATTAGCAAAGAAGAAATAGGAATAAAGAAGGAAAGATAAAAAAGAGGAAGGAACAGAAAGATATTAATATTTGAAAGTTTTCTTATAAAAGATTGAAATCAATTTGAGAAGAGGAAATCCTGAACTTTAATTACACAAATAAATAAACTAAATTCACGATATTCAGATTCAACGAGCTGAAAAATTATATTTTCACATTCTGCCACTCATATCTATATAAGAACTTCAATCCCTTTTAACCATAATCGATCCTATTTGCAAGATGGCTTCGTCTTTTTTCGTAGCCTAGGCATTTGAGTATAGCCTAGACCTCATCCCCTGATTTTGTCTGCGTTCACGAGGGACCTAATTTGTTTCCAAATTGAAAAAGTTTCTACAGAGTTTCTTTCCTGAATTTAATGAATAGTTGACCATTTAAATGATTCCGCGCGAGATACGAGACATTGTCTTACATTATTTTTCGGGAATAATTGAATGCTTCAAAACTTTTTTATTATTTCGGAGGTAAATAAGTAGATAATGGCGGACAATTGAGAAGCATGGTTTTAAAACATTTTATATTGTTATATAAAATACTTGGCTTCAATTTATCTGATACAAAAATAAAAAAAATATCAAAATTACTACTACTACTACTACTACTACTACTACTACTAACTACTACTACTCTACTTACTACTTACTCTACTACTACTACTACTATACTACTACTACTATACTAATAATAATATAATGAAATAATTAATAATAATAATAATAATAATAATAATAATAATATAATAATAATAATAATATAATAAATAATAATAATATAAAATATTAATAATAATAATAATAATAATAATAATAATAATAATAATAATAATAATAATAATAATAATAATAATAATAATAATAATAATAATAATAATAATAATAATAATAATAATAATAATAATAATAATAATAATAATAATAATAATAATAATAATTATAATAAATAATAATAATAATAATATATAATCAATAATAATAATATAGATAATAAAATTAATATATATATAATAATAATAATAATAATAATAATTAATATAATAATAATATATAATAATAATAATAATTAAATAATAATTAATAATAATAAGAAT
>JABUQX010009535.1:0-2500 GCA_015478945.1 Trachelipus rathkii | reverse complement strand
TTCTGGCCTCGAAGGACACAACAAAGTGTTGCAATTAGTAGCCTCATGCCAAATACTAGGGAAATTATCCCGTTTATATAATTTATTGGTATATTGAAATTACATAAATATTGAACTATATAATATAAAACTTTATATTTATCATATGTTATTAAATATTTAAATTGCAATTTCTCTATTAATAAATAAATAATGAATTTCTTTATTAATAATAAATAATTAATAAATAAATGAATGAGAAAAGATTGAATGAGCGTTAAAATTTTATGAAAATGATTATACTCTATATTCATTTCTCTTATATTCATATATTCAAATGTATACATTCATATATATATATATATATATATATATATATATATAATATAAATAATATATATATATATATGTATATGTAATAATAATATATATATATAATAATAATAATAATATAATAATATATATATATCTTCTTTCTTCTTAACAATAATAATAATAATGCATATGTATATAATATCATATGTATGTAACATAATATATATGTATATATATGTAATAATACATATTTATATATATATAACTAATATAATAATAGTAATAATAATATAATAAATAATAATATATATATAATAATAATATATTATATAATAACCTTAATAATAATATATTGCTAATAATAACATATAACAATATGCCATATCAACCAGCAATAATATCTTTCACTATAACAATAATAATATACATATATATATATATTTATATATATATATGTATATAATATATATATATATATATAGTATATATATATATATATATATAACTATATATATATATAATAATAATAACCAATATAATAATATATATATAACAAATTATAATATATATATATATATATATATATATAATAACCAATAATAATATATATATATATATATATATATATATATAATACTATCTATATATATATCATATATATATAAGTTGTCATTTCATAATGTTTAAAATACTGAATTTTGCATTTTTTTAAAGTAAACTATAAATAATAGATTTAAAGTACTTGTATTATCTAAAAATACACAAATATTTTAGTTATAACGTTTTTTGTTTTTATCAATAGTGTAATTTTTAAATACAAAATATTAATAAAGTTTAAATTCTATTAAAAATTCATAATTCAATGCATATATAATTTTACATTGCTGTATTTTAGCAATGGAATTATTGTTCATTTTCTCAGAGGTTTTGTTTTTCACATTTAATTGATTTTAGCGTTCTTACCAAAGTTATTAATATATATATATATATATATATATAATATACTATATATATATATATATATATATATATATATATATATATATAACATATATATATATAAACCTAACTATATATATATATATATATCTTATATATATAATATATATATATATATATATATATATATATATGCTATATATATATATAACCTCCCATTGGGTTTATGGTGTGTAAAGTTTCCCATGATATTCCAGTGCCTAATATTTCGCCTTTCTCTTTTGCGTTTCATATCCGCACTCATCCTCCAGACATTTTGCAGAAACCACCTTATATCTACATATCATGCACACATACTTATATCCACATCCCTCTTCTAGACAACATCTTACAGACATCCCTATCCCTTATATCCCTATGTGGGGGGGGGAAAAAGAATTGCCATTAGCATATGTTCTGCACGTGTCGTAGAAGGCGACTAAATGGACAGTGATGTGGTAATTGGGTTGGCTGCCCACTACCACTTATCTTTTACTAGGAATGCTAATGCATGCCACGGAGAAGGTTGTGATCGCCCGTAAGCGAAAATGTGTGAATCGTAAGGGTACATGGAATGTCAGAGTAAAAAATGTTGAGAAGAGAGGAGAGGTTATGGATGTATTTAGAAAGGGCAAATTTGATTTTCTTGCTGTGACTGAAACAAAGATGAAAGAAAACGGTGAAAATGAGTGGTGCGGTGTGAAATGTTTATGTTCTGGTATGGAGAGGAAAGAGAGAGAAGGAGTTGCAATTCTGATGGGTGACCTGTGGTACAGAGCTTTGGTAGATTTTGTTTGTGTTGAGGTACTAGGAATTCTACTGGTTAAATTTAAGTTTGAAAAGGTCAAGGTATGTGTGGTTGTGACATATGGTCCATCTGAGGGTGTTGCTGGGATAATCTGAATGATGTTTTGAATAGGGTGAGTAGGAGTTTCAGATTGAATGTGTTGGATGAACTGAATGGTTTGATAGGGGATAAAAAAAGGGATAGTATAACAAGTATCTTTGGAGTGTCGGGAGAAAATGAAAGTTAAATGATTGATTTCTGTGAAGGGAGAGAGATATGTGTGTTAGCAATACTTTCTTTAAACACAAAAAGTATTCATAAGTATACTAGAGTTGGTGTAGGTAGAGATGGCATCGAAGTGAGAAGTATCATTAATTTTGTGCTGGTGAAAGAAATAGATGTTAGTAATGTGTTGGATGTTAATTAGTGAGGGTTGGGAAT
>JABUQX010009534.1:10000-39013 GCA_015478945.1 Trachelipus rathkii | reverse complement strand
TCAGACATACTTCAGCTATACATTGTATAAATTTTTCATCTTCTTACAGATCAGTTTACGTTTTTCTCAGAAGGTTTCAGGGTTTTAAATTTTCTCATAAGAGGTAAATAATTTGTTACTAGAGTACCCATTATTCAGGTATGTATACTGTCTCAATCTCGTTAGGTAAGATATTTGTACGCAGTAACACTCTATGCGTGTTCTTAGGATGAAGCTCACAGAGTAAATAACCATGAGGTATAGATGTAACTTCTTTATATACTTTTAAGAACTCTTTACGTTGAGTAGGGAACATTTGGGTGGCCACAACATTGATTTGACTCATGTCCCTTCTTTGACCAAACAATATTAAATATTGAGTGTTTAAAGACACATCCCTCATATACTTATTCTGATGAAAGATATTCTGTGTTTATAAAAAACACTGTGATGTTTAAATGATGCGAGTAAACAGTAATTTCGGCTATAGCCTCATTCAATTTGTGCATCAAATCATCAAGGATTATAATTTTATGCCCAGGTAAACACTGAAGAGTTTTTATGTCATATAACCCTTCATGAAATTCGATTACATCTTTGTAGTCTTTAAACTTTTCTTGGTAAACACTGTAACACCATATGATTTTAACGGGCTTTTGTTCGAAAAGCTCGACCTCTTTTAAAATGTTTAATAACAGAACGGTTTTCCCACATCCTGTAGGTCCAGACACAAGACAAGTAGCAGGAGTCCGGAACATAAATTTACCAACGTCCATTCTAGACTGATACCTGATCACTAATGAATAAGAAAAGGTTTGCATTTATGTTATAAATGGTTTGTTAACTCAATTTCTTACTCTTTTTATGTTTATAACTTACAAATTTACATTTTTTTACATACTCTAAATCAGTAAATCAATAAATCAAATCCCTATCCAACCATCATCCAGCTACCCTCCTATCCGCTTGTGATCTATTGATCTATTGATTTAGGTCAAAAAAAATTTTACTAAATTTGTAACGTTTTTTACATACCCTAAATCAATACATTCATCTTTAGGGTTATTCAGAAAACGAAATAACAAACAACCTTAGCCTTGGGTAAAGAAATTATGAAAAAAAAAAAAAAAAATAAGAATGGTTAAAAACGTAAGCCTAAGGCCATATTACAAGAGAAATCCATTAGAGATAAGAAAAAACATAACATTACGCAATAGTTATAAGCACCGCCCCCTTCATTCTTGTTAGGGTTAACGTTTTAGGGTTAGCGATGTATAAACCGGTTTGTTACATCATCTTTTGTTATTGGGAGAGAGAGGATTACATTCTTCTTGAAAGAGGGATAGCTGAAGCTCAGCATTAGTTGAAGGTCCGACATTAAACTATAAACATGGTTTCTCTTGTGAATAATAAATTTGTAAACGATATTATAGCCTGGAAGGTATCTCATCCTAAAAATATTGTAAATTTAACTTTTCATCGCAAGTCGAGTGGTGAGCGTTACTTTACTTGCACTGATTCCTCTCATCCACCTAACAGACTCTTATTCCTATCCTCTGAAGAATTAAGTCGGGTGTTCGATGAAGTTAATACATGGATAAATGAAAAGTACATTTCTTCATCAGTGACAAATTCGTGGGGTGTAGCGATCAATGGTGGAGAAGAAGACGATTCAAAAAGATTAACTCTTGTTTTTTCACTAAATAACAATATCGAATCCATCGATTTACGTGTTTGGTGGAGACCTAATTCCACGGGGATTTTCCGACCCACAGCCTTTGGTGTTTGTGTAAGTGGTAAAGAAAATATTACAGCCTTTACCAAGATGCAAGAAGAAATATGTAAGCGTATGGTTGAAGTTGATTTACTGGACGAACTCATTAATTTGTCGCATGGTATACTCTACACAATATACGACGAACACAATGTGATCGAATCACAGGATCCCGGAGTTATTGATGCTATCGATCTTGAAAAATTCACCTATCTTTATGACAAAGAAATGAAAACATCAGGGTTCAAAGAACAATCTTTGAAAATATCGGCGCGTGACATTTACACCTATGTCACGAACCAAGGACTAAGTAGTTTAGAACAATACATCGAATGTACGCAATGTATGTTAAATGTTAAACCTCATTCTTGCTAAATATATATATATATATATATATATATATATATATATATATATATATATATATATATATATATATATATATATATATATATATATATATATATATATATATATATATCTGTTCTGTGAAATTGGATACCGACTCTGGTCTTATCTTCAACACTTCTCCCCGGGATGTTTCAAGCAATGGACATTGGATAGCTGTGTATAAGAATAAAAATAATGTTGTTTATTTCCTTGACTCTCTACATTTAGATTTTATGTTTAGTAATCATTATGTAACATCTTTTTTAAAATATAATAATGTTCAATATGTTAAGACCTTATGTTTTCCTGTACAACCTATCAGGTCTAATTTATGTGGTGTATACTGTATTTATTTCATTATATGTTTTTTAAATAATGTTTCTTTTAATAAAATTGTAAATATATTTGATACTAAAAATTTATATGTTAACGATTATGTAGTTTGCTCTTATGTTATAAAGGCTTTAAAATAAAAACTTGTTTTCTTTTCCCACTTTTTTTTTTTCAAAAGAACTTATTTATACCAAAGAAAAATATGACTTGAATTTTTACGTTATGAACATGAAAAGTTTAAAAATAAAATAAAAAAATTAAGTTGAAAACAGAACACGTTTGCATTCTCGTACCGGATCGTACATGCGATACGCGAGGGGGTGCGCGCACGCACCCCTTCCGTATCGGATCGCGCCGGCGGGCGCGCCTGCGGGCGCGCACATGCGTCGGATCGCGCCGGCGGGCGCGCCTGCGGGCGCGCGCACGCGTCCGTTTCGCGGCGGATTGCACTGGCTGGCGCGCCTGCTGGCGCGCCCCCGCATCGAACAGGAGCCTGATGACGCCACCATCTTACCATTGGTGGAACCTCAAACACCCTTAGTTGAGATCTACATCCTTATAAGCATATTTATTTTAACACAAATATTGTTGTTATACGAATGTTTATTAACTCGGCACCGCACCGGAGCCAACACCGGTGCAGCTGTCAACTCCTACTCCTCCTTCTCCATTCTTTCCCTCCTTATTCATCTTTCCTCATTCTTCCGTTCTTCTTCTTTCCTCATCCTTCCTCTGTTTTGTATTCCATGCATTTCTTCTTCTTCTATTTTCAAAGGGGGACCCCCCTCCGGTGGGGTCTCTGGAATCCGAAACCGAATCCAACTCCGACTCCGTCTTCGTCTCAGACTCTGACTCCTTCAACCTTTCTCCAAGTTTCAGTCTTCTACGATCATTTTTAATTTTTTTTTTGAGGGGCCGCGTCCCCCATTATGGAGGGGAGACCCTGAGAAACGTAATCTCGTCTCCGATGAGATTGCATCATCGTCATATAGCTCGCATTCAAATTTTAGCCCAATACGTTAAGTCTAACATGGTTTTCAGGACGAATTTGATCTTGGCACTAAGGGGGCATCACCCCCTTAGGGGTGACCTACGGTCACCAAAACTCGTCGGTGACCAGTTTATCACCTTCATAGAACATATACCAAGTTTGAAAACGATACGTTAACTCTAACCCATGTAGATATATATCAGACTCAGAACAGGATGCGAAGAAGAAACCGCGGTGGAATCCGAAGTAGGAGGGCGTAAAAAAACGATCTCTTACAGGGATCGTTTTTCGACTCAGATTCGATTTCCTTCGGAAATCGAATCTTCGACGTAATAATAATAATAATAATAATGGGTATGTGTATGCGCACGCGCGCTCAGTCTGTGTCTGTCGGTCAAACAGACCTTCGGTCTGTTTGACCTCCAAGTGCTCGGCTGCCCAAACGCTCGTTAGGCCTAAACTCACCCATTCAGATCACGCCACAAGGGCGTAAGCGCAATATCGGCGTCCACCCTCGGGGGTGACCACCCTCTATATACATCCTACAGACTTGAAAATTACACGGATTCGTCCTTACCCCATATATACATTATATTCCAAGTTTAAAGCAAATATCTCTTATGCTTTTTGAGAAAAAGCTGGTATCGGTCAAACCGGAACAATACTACTATATATATATATATATATATATATATATATATATATATATATATATATATATATATATATATATATATATATATATATATATATATATATATATATATATATATATATATATATATATATATAAAATAGGTAAAATTATGACGTTTTCTTCTTTCTCCTGTAAAAACGTCCCCAAAGGATTTACGAGATTTGTTCCTGAAAGCGACGAATTATATAAAATTAGTTTAACCTCTGCATTTTATATTATTAACGGATATGATACTTAAAAATTTTAGTGTCTAAAAATTTGGGGGCCATGGCCCCCTTGGCCCCCCCCATATATATATATATATATATATATATAGCATAGTATATATATGTTATATATATATATATATATATATATATATATATATATATATATATATATATATATATATATATATATATATATAATATGTATTAATATATTTATATATATATATATATATATATATATATATATATATATATATATATATATATATATATATTATATATATATATGTATATATATATATCCACATATATATATATATATATATATATATATATATATATATATATATATATATATATGAGGACCGGGATATCAACATTCTCGGATATCCGTGTCATTTTCAACATCCACAGCCACGGAAACTGATGCTGACTGTAAGATATGAAAGTTCAAAACCAAATATACAAATCAGGTGTATGTTTCTCACTTCATAGTATTCTAGTTCTTTTACAGAGGTTATTTATATTTTGCTTAGATACTTTAAAATGGGGTGTCATTGTTATCACTTCACTGTCACTGACATATCACCTTTAACCGAGAGCCAAACTGGCGAATAATTCTGAAAATGTTTAACGCAGTGCTGGGATACATAGGTGAAGATTTTGCCAAGTCAAGTGAATTGTGTAATGAGGATGCAAAGGCCTTATATATATTATATAGTAGTATATAGCATATATATATAAATTTTTTTTTTTAGATGAAATGCTAGATATATATATATATATATATATATATATATATATATATATATATATATATATATATATATATATATATATATATTAGAGGTGTAGTGGATATCCGCATCCGCATCCGCATATGCGGATATCCGCATTAATTTTTTTTCGGATAGCGGATAGTATTCATCTATGAATTATGAGAAACCTTATATATATATATATATATATATATATATATATATTTTATATATATATATATATATATATATATATATATATATATATATATATATATATATATATATATATATATATATAAATATATATATATATATATATATATATGCTATATATTGCAATCTGCACTCAGTTTTAGTAAAGTTAAAAAACCCTTAAACGTATTTTCACCATGGTGGGATTCGATCCTGGACCCCCCTTGCAGATGAGCGTGCATACGTTTGAGCGCTGCGCCACGATGAGCTAAAAAAAGAACTCGGCAATATTTCTCGTGATGAATGAATAAATTCATTCACCATTATCGATCAGAATAAGCCGAACTCCTCCCGCTCACACTCGGGCGTAGGGTCAAACAGGGTACCACGCATGGTGAGGGAATACTAAACCCGGGGCATAGCAAATACATAAATGTTGCAACCTGTGGTCAGTTTTAGTAAAGTTTAAAAACCACTAAACGTATTTTCACCATGCGAGAATTTGATCCCGGACCCTTGCAGATGAGCGTACTGGAGCTATGCTTTTCCCTCTAATTCCACTCTAAATAGTTCCAGAGATATTCTCCACTCCGCTTCCTTTCAACTCATCAAAATGTTATTTCTGCATTCTCTGAGCTTAACACCAAGAAGGAGGAGAGTGTTGAAGTTACCTCTCCGGTGACCCTAAAAACTTGTGCTTGTGGACTTGCACCCTGCCTTGGTAACCTGTTTCCTCACTGCCTATAAATTTCAAACTTTCCTTCTCTCTGATGGGGAGGGTCCAATATTTGGTTTGGGCTGAGACCAATTTTCACCCCCCCCCCCATAAAAATGAACATAAAATTTTTAATTTTCAGCCAATTTTGATGGAAAAGAAGCAAACCGCAGCTTTTTCTGACCTCTAAAACGTCTTTTTCAAGTGTTTTTCTGTGTCTGTAGTCATTCTTTCAGTATTTTCAATTTTTCAAAACCTATATTTTTGACATTTTTAGCTTTAACTCCTACAGTTTTTTTTCGAAATGACTTCAAACTTGAAATATGCATAGATGGGTTCATTACCTACAAAATGCAGAAGTATTTTTTTTGTTTTTTAAAATTTGTGTCAGCAATGTCAAAATTCAAAACCCACTTTTTTTGTTTTTTAAAATGAAAAATTGCAATAATTTTTTTTCACTCATGCTATCTGGATGAAATTTTTAGGGCATATGTAGTCGAGTTTGAGTATACAAAAAAATAACCTAAGTAAAAAAATGTATCTTACCTGACTGTGCAAGCCCTGAAAGTTTGATTTTGATTGGACAAGTAGAAAAAAAAAGTATATCAATGTTCACTTTTCCAAAGAAATTTTTTTTTGGAAAAGTGAAATATTGATATATTTTTTTCCTACTTTTCCGATCAACATCAAATTTTCAAGAGTTATATAGTCGGGTAAGATACATCTTTTTTACTTAGATAATTTTTTTGTATACTCAAAAGAAAAATGTCAAAAAATTTCTCAAAATTATTTTTGTGGATAATTTGTTTCAAGAACAAATCCAAAACTACTGCATATACAAAGAAATTATCTAAGTAAAAAATGTGCATCTTCCTTGACTACATATGCTCTGAAAATTTCATCCAGATCGCATGAGCAGAAAAAAAATTCGCAATTTTTCATTTTAAAAACCAAAAAAGTGGGTTTTGAATTTTGACATTGCATTGCTGAGCACAAATTTCAAAAAATCAAATAACTACTTCGTGCATTTTGTAGGTACTGGATCCATCTATGCATATTTTCAAGTTTGAAGTCATTTCAAAAAGAATTGTAGGAGTTGAAGCTAAAAATGTCAAAAACATAGGTTTTGAAAAATTTAAAATACTGAAAGAATGACTGCAGACACAGAAAAACACTCGAAAACGACGTTTTAGAGGTCAGAAAAAGCTTAGGTTTGCTTCTTTCCCATCATAATTGGCTGAAAATTAAGAATTTTATGTCCATTACTAGGGGGGTGAAAATTGGGCTCAGCCCGAACTAAATATTGGACCCTCCCCTGAAAGAATGCATTCATTCAGCATGCGCTGAAGAAACGGGACTCCAATCAACAATCCAGCTATTGTACTATCGCTTTAACCTCTGTTCTTCCTAACGTTTTTGATTCTATACTTAACATCAGGATTTATAAACATCTTAAATATTCTGCTTTTATCTTTGATTGCCAATATGGTTTCTGTAAGGACGGTTCAACTAGTGATCTTCTTTCCTTTCTTTCCGACTCATGGTTTTCTGCTCTTTCGCATTTTAGTGAATCTTTTTCTATGGCGCTAGACATATCGAAGGCTTTTGATAAACTCTGGCACTATAATTCCCACTTTCGGTATTTATTCTTCTCTTTGTAACTTTCTCTTGACTTTCGTTTCAGTCGTTATATGACTCCTAATGTAGATAGCCACCTTTATTGTTTAAATCTATCCATAGTGGTGTTCCTCAAAATTCTGTTCTTTAAACAACTCTTTTTTTTATTTTCTTTTGCATCAATGATTTGTCTGTTATTGTGTCTTCTCAATTCATAGGCTGGTAACTCCATCACTTATCATTACTCTTTCCAATTTGAAAGACGACTCGTTCAACAACAGATAAATAATGCTAGGAGGACAGCCTTGAAGCAACAGGCTTCTGATCTACCTGATACCTATAGTTGTGTTAAAGAAAACTTGGTTATTTTCAATAACTCAATAACTCAGCTTCTTCATCTATCTACTTGATATGATCTCTCACACAGCTATAATGTCTTCTTTGAAAATACAACTCTAACCCTCTTCTGTTCTTAATATCCTTGATATTTTCTTTTTTCGTGATCTTTATTAAAAGAATCATTTCATGTTCTTTCTAACATTCTAGGAAATTGGGTGTTCCGAGGCGCCTTCGGAATTTCTTCTCACTATCTCAGTTGCTAGCTCTACATTAGGGCGTTGTTCGCCCTTCTATAGAGTACGAATCACATATCGGGGTGCTTCCACACATATTGCTCTCCTTGATAAAGTGTAGTCTAGGGCTTGTCCACTCCTTAACTCTCTTACTCTAACAAACTCTCTCCAATCTTTCTAGCCGTCGAACTGTTGCATCCCTCCTTATTTTATTGTTATTACAATTGACATTGTTTTTACGAATTTTCAGGGCATGCACCTTCTTCTTTGAGGAGAGTTCCTACGATTCGTATTTCAGACAGTCTCATCCATTCTCCGCTCAACTCTATGATCCAGTCTTAACTGCTATGCTCAATCTAACATGTACTCTACCGGTAAAGTCTGGAACATGTTTTTCTCCCATTTATTTACTATCTAAATATATAATTAGGATGTATTAGCTTTATGCTTTTACTTAGAGCACTTTTTAATTACTTTTTTAGTTACAAAAGGAAAAAAACAAAAACCATAAAAACAAAAAAATACAATGGCTTTTTAGTTGATTTAAACAAAAAAAAAAAACAATGTTAGTTTAAACCAAATTACTTAAACCAAACAACCCTGAAATTAACCCAAAGAATGATTTTCGCATACCCAAATAGCACCTTGCTTCAGGCACGCCCACCCGGAATATTCCTTAAAGAACAAACTTTGAACCGCCAAACAAGAGCAATGCTGTCCCGACTCCCCTTTGGGAACCATTCTTCCCTTCATGATGACAAATTTAAAATTCATAATACACCCTCCCCTACTGCCAAAGATGTCCCTCATAGACATCTCTTACTAGACTAATCTGACTTAACGAACATTAGACGCAACTTCGATACACTTTCTTTAACAGATCACTGGGCTAGGCTTGCAGTGGTGGCGAATTATCTTGAAGTCGCCTGTTTCTCGTTGGAGGGGAGCTGGAGGCAATAGATTAAGAGTATATATATATATATATTTATATATATATATATATATATATATATATTTTTATATTATATATATTTTTCTTTCTATATAATATATATATATAATATATATATACTATATAAATGGAAATGAATTTCCAATAAGATATATAGATACATAATACAAATAAAAGACACACAAAAAATTATATATATATATATATATATTATATATATATATATATATATATATATATATATATATATATATATATATATATATATATATATATATATATATATATATATTGTTTTTTCGACTAAATCTTTCTCCCTTCAAATTCTGTAGTTCGATTGTGCTTGTTATCATTCCAATCAGGTTATAGACAATATGCATTGGTTGTGGAAAATTCTCGTTCTCTTATTACTCATGCTAATTTCCTTTGTTCTCGCAGTTGTTACAGGTACAGTATTTAATGAACAAATGAACTTTCACTTTAAGAAAGAAGGTACACCTACCTACATGGTCCTACTACTTACAAATTTTTTTTTGCTTCTTTGTTGTCAAAAACATTTCCAATAACATCTGTATATAAGCTTACAATACT
Source organism: Trachelipus rathkii (assembly GCA_015478945.1). Classification (NCBI taxonomy): domain Eukaryota; kingdom Metazoa; phylum Arthropoda; class Malacostraca; order Isopoda; family Trachelipodidae; genus Trachelipus; species Trachelipus rathkii. The sequence goes on along the minus strand of JABUQX010009534.1, from coordinate 29,240 downwards.
CTTATTCGATCTGTTAGATCCGTAATTAATTCAACTGAAAAATGCAAATCTCTTCGCACTTCTTTTAATTTAAAGGGACGGTATTGGTAAAATATTTTTTTAATTTTATTGGGATAAATAATTCACCACTCGAAAAACAAAGCAAGTTCTATAATTTTTATTTCCATGACATTTGCAAAATGTCTGGTAGACTCTGAGTAATTTCATCCCAAATGTCATGAGTCAGCATTCTACCCAACAATTTTTAAAAGTGAATTCCTGCTGAACCAAAAAATATTTTTAAAAACGGACTTCACTGAAATACTCGCAATACACAGATGTTTTATGAAATATCTCAAACATAGCAGGGTTATGTCTAATTTTTTTATTTTTTTTTTTATTTTTTTTTTTGCAAAATCTGGCATATTTTCATTTTTCTAAAAACTATAGTTATAAAAAACTTATCAAAGTTTACTATATTTGAACGAATCATACATTAAAATATAGCTAAAAGTATATAATATCAAAAACACGGGAAAACTAAACAAATGTCTGGTGGATTTTTCTATATTCCAAAATATCAACTTGATGTACAAAAATATATTTATGAGCAATAAAGCCAAGAAGTTGAACCGATAGCAATGGCAAAATGGTTGGGTATACGAAAGATTTTTCAAATGAAAAAATGTTTATCTTGCCTAATTCTATAAGCTCTGAAAATTTCATTCCAATCGGATGAATAATAAAAAAAAGTTATTTAAATATTTAAAATTCACTTTTTTATTATTTTTGGCAAATCAAAAATGGAAAATCACAATAACTTTTTTTATTACGTGTCCGATTATTAACAAATTTTCAGAGCATGTATAATTTGGGAAGATAGATATATTTTGTTTGGATAAATTTTTTGCTTACCAAACTGTTTTGCCGTTCTTCATGGGAAAAGTTCAAAATTTTCAAAAGTTTTCCCTTGACCAACAACGAAACTGATGAACATTCAAAATATTTATCTAAATAAAAAATATGTATCTCGTTGAGATATAAAAGCTACAAAAATTTCACTCTCATCAGATGAATAATAAAAATGTTGTATGCCACCAATCATTAAAAGTTTTGGGGGGCTACTCAAAAATATAAAAAAAAAGAATTTTTTTTATTATTCATACTAGCATTTTGCAATTTTCAGAGCATATATAATTGGGGAAGATACACATTTGTTGTTTAGATAAAGTTTTTGCATGTCAAACAGATTTGCTGCTGTTCATGGAACATTTGTCGAGTTTTCAAATTTTTCGTGATTAGCGACAAAACCGTTGGGAATACGAAATATTAATCTAAATAGAATATGTGTAATGTGTAAATTGATGGTTGCACAAGCTGTGAAGGTTTCATTGTGATCGGATAAAAATTAAAAAAGTTACATGCCACCAATTATAATTTTTTTTTTTTTTTTGCAGCTCAAAAATAAAAAAATCATGATAATCTGTTTATTATTCATCCGATCAATATGTAATTTCCAGATTATATATATAAATGGGCGAGAATCCCATGTTTTGTTTAGAATTTTTTTGTAGACTCAAAGAGTTTACCGCTGCTTATAGGTAAAATTTTGAAAATTTGAAAATTTTCCCATGCACAGCGGCAAATGTACTATGCGTACTAAAAATTTATCTAAACAAAAAATTTGTATATATGCTCGGAAAGTATCTTGCTGATCGGATATATAATAAAAAGGTTATCGCGATTTTTCATTTATGACTTCCCAAAATTGCCCCCTACTCTGTGTATACCCCTTTGTATAATGAATAAAATATTTTTTTATTTTTTAAAAATAAGCAAACCATTCGATAGAGCAGTAAATTCTACATTAGAGTGTATCAAAACCTAAAAATCATAGAATTGATGATTGCTACTCCCCAAAGTTAGGTACTCCTATCGAGTTCTTCCTCTTAATTCAGCCATGGACAGATTTTTTTTTTCCTTTTCTCAGTTAGAGCCAACTACAAATTTTACGTTCCTAACCTTCACAACTATTTCCCATAGAAACTATCTTGGGTTACATTATTCTCAGAAGCTCACGTTCTTGTTCAAAAGAGAACAAAGACATTTTTTAATGTTCCCCACAGAATTATATTGGAAAGTTGAAGAGATTTCGAATATTCTCCCATTTTCTCGTTTCTGCATATTCAGCTAACTATTTCCTCAAGATTTTGGATTTAGTAAAAATATTTAGTGTTATTTTAGACAAGATGCTTTCAAAATATAAATTTTATCATTTGCAGCTAGGTGTCCACTTCTATTATACTTCATTCTTCTTTTCTGCATAACTGGGGGTTTCACCGAGGGTCCCGAAATCGTTCCTAGTGTGGGTAAACCGTGGCCCATTCCATAGATCCAGAATAAAGGAAAAGGGAAACTTTTAATTGATCCGGATGATTTTATGTAGCAATTTAAAACATACAACTTATTATCATTAAAACGATGGAAAAGTAAGAATTAAGTAATATTAATATATAATAATAATAAATAATAATATTAATATAATAATAATAATAATAATATATAATAATGATAATAAGAATAATAATAATTAAAATATATATATATTATATATATATTATTTATATATTATATATATATTATATATATGGTTATATTTTGTTTTTGAGGTGTACGAAGAATAGGTATTTTGGGGATGAGGCATTAGCAAGGAGGAGGTAATGGGTAGATGAGAAAGTTGAAGAATGGTACATTACCAGGTATAGATAAATTACTGGTGAAATGATCTCAAGAACGGAGGCAAGTTTTTGATTGATGGATTTGGAAGTTGTTTATCAAAGCGTTTTGGAGGATATATTCCGGTGGATTGGAGGAGAGCAGTAATAGTACCCTTTATATAATGGGTAAGGGTGATAAGGGTAACTGTTAGGATAATAGGGAATAGTTTATTGAGTAATTGAGGAAGATATATGCTTAGTATTTTCGTTAAAATAGTGCGTCGAGTGACTGAAGGGACTGATTGGTGAAGAACAAGGTGCTTTTTAGGAGTGGTAGAGGATGTGTGATCAAATCTTTACATTGAAGCAAGTGATTGAGATAAATGAGGGAGAAGAAAATAAATTGTTTTGTTTTATGGATTTGCCAACAGGCGTATTGGTAGGATTTAATAGGGAAGCTCTATGGCAGGTGCTAGTGATATATGGTGTTGGTGGTAAGCTACTGAATGGAATCAAAAGTATGTATGACGATAGTGAAACGTGTGTAGGAATAAAGTCTGAGAAGTGATTGGTTTATATTAATAAGGGAGTGAGGCAGGGGATGTGGTATGTCTCACTTGTTATTCAATTTCTATATGGATGGGTTTATGAAAGAATTAGGGTGGGGGTGGCAGGGACAGGGGGTGGTGTTAGAATGATGAAGATGGAAGGAGAGGGAGGGTGCCCTACGTATTACACGTGGGTGATTTGGTTTTGCGTGGCGAATCTGAAGAAAGTTTGAGAGAATTGGAAGAGATATTTGGCAGGGTGTGTGTAAAAGGAGGTGTTTCAAAGTAAAAGCAGATAAGAGTAAGGTTATGGTTGAGAGTGGGGACAATCCTCGGTGTGAAGTTATAGTAGATGATGAGCAGCTGAACAAGTGTCTGATTAAATATTTAGGATATATGTTGGATGAAAAGGAACGGATTATGCAGTTGTAGTAGGGAAGTTGTGAATGCAGGAAGGTGGCTGATACAATTAAATCTGTGGTGGATGTAAAGGAACTAAAATCTTTGAGTGCGCTAGGGTCTTAAATGAGAGTATGTTGTTACTAGTGTTAATGTATAATAGTGAGACTACGGTCTGGAATAAGAGGTATAGATCTAAAAAAATGTGCTCAGATGGACAATCTTAGGGGCGTGTTAGGTTTTTTTTTACAGTTGTCACCACCACTCACGGGCAGAGCCCTATTCAAGGAAGGGGTGTTGCACGCCTCATATATCAACAAATAAAGCAAATTACGCAGATGAGCACAGACGCAGCTTTAAATGTGGAGATTAATTTAGCAGGAAGACACAGAAGTGAAAGGAGAATCCACAGAAAACAGATCGTGGCGGAAAGAAGGAAGCACCGCAGCGAACCAGCCTGAGGTTACCAATATAATAAAAGAAACAAACCCAAAAAAAAACCCACCACAAATGCCTACCAGACTCACCAAAAAAACCATATAGTTTAGATTCACTTCTCACTAGTATGTTGTTTTAATTTTAATTTTTTCATATCCCTCCCTCCTCCTCCCCACCCACACTCATCTCACCATCACAAATGATTCAATAAGAACACACCAATCTTTTAAATAACTAAATACTCATCACGCCAAGTCTACAATTATATATTATATATTATATATATATATATACTACTTAATATCATATTATATATATATAAAAAATATAATATAATATCAAATATTATTATATAATAATATAAATATTATATATAATATATATATATTACAATATTTAACACAATAAAATTGGGTAAATACTTCATATGCCTTTATTCCTCATACTTGAATGTTTTTATTACTCGTACTACAATGCTTAGTTACTCTAGTAAACTTTTTTCCATTATCACAAAATTACGCGGACCCGCACGCATGAAAAAAATTTCGCCAATGCCTCAATCACTCCTCAACGCATCGGGGTGTATAATTCAACACATGAACATTCCACTAGTTGAAATAAATACGTAAACAGCAACAACCGTTCCTTAGGGGCCTCCGCGCCAAAAACTTTTACAATTTTGTAGTGCGCAGGGACGAGATCAAAGACTCACACTCTCCTTGGGAACAGAATGAAAACTAGCAATAGGAGCGGGTAAGAGCGGGCAACGACTGGCGGTAGCAGAGGCCAAAGCCAGGATGGGCAGAAGATGTACGTAAGAGACTTAGCACATGACAACACCACTCCCTTTCCCACCTGGTACAACCCAGGAAGTGGACGAAGAAAGAGAAACAAAAAAATCAAAAGAGCTAGGAGGGAGCGCTGTATGGTCAGCGAAAGTGGCCACCACAAGTGGGAGTCCGAGCCTCAGCTGCGCTGACGCCCGCGCCATGCGATCGCATCGCGGCACCCCCAAGACAGGAAAGATCCACCTCCCCGCGTCATATTTCAGATTTGAAGTAACAACATGTGAGAGGATGAGCACCATGAAGATAAAAAAAGAAGAAAATAATATAATAATAATTGAATAAGTGTTTAGAGTAGATGAGATGAAGTAGAGTAGGATGAATGAATAATAGAGGGTAGATGAATAAAATAAATAAATAATTAAATAATTATAATTAATATAATATAATATAATATTATAATAATAATAATATAATAATAATAATAAATAATAATAAAATAATAATAATAATAATAAATAATAATCCACCACTTTTGTTCATGAAAGAAAAAATAGCACCTAAATAATAAAAAATAAAATAAATATAAATAAAATAAAAAAAATGCCCCCAACCTAAATGAATATCTATAAGAATAATCAATACCACCAAACCAAAAATATTGAAGAGAGACAGACTAGCAGCTTCTCAATATGAAATATGATGTGGAAAATTTCTCTACAACTGTTACGAGACTATACAAAGGGTAAAATGTTTTACATGGGTATTTCTTTGGATTGTATTTCATGACATTTGTTCATTGAACCTTTTTCTTCATTGGAGTCAACACGGAGTCAACACAACAAGAATTTCAAGTTTGGTTAAGCAATTAATATTGGTAGAACCTATAAATAATTATGAAGGCAATTCAAAATCAAGTTGGAAGGTTCAGTTTGATTTGTTTCGACCGCCTCAGAACTCATCACGAACCATCAAAAGAATGATTATCAACAAATTACCAGAGATAAAACTAATATATATAAAATCAAAGTATAAAACAACCCCCCCCCCCCCTCCCACCCCCCCTACCTACCCCACCCCTCACCCCACCCCCCCTCCACACCTCCACCCCTCACCACCTCACCCTCCCCACTAATCTTGCTTAATTAAGTAAGATGTGTAAAATTTTTTTATATAAAGTGTTTCAACAAAAAATAATTTCTAATTAGCAAAATTTCATTATGTAAAAAATAAAATAAAATAAAGCGCCGAGTTAGTCAAAAGAGGATAAAATTATACATGGAAATAATAAAAATAATAAAATAATAAAAAAATAAAGAGGTGGAAATTGGAAGAGAAGCCTAAAGAGAAAACAAAAGTCTGGAATGAAATGAATATTTGAGGAATCGGATTAGAGATAGTACAAGAGATAGGAGGTAATAGATAATGAAGTGATGTAGAGTAAGTACAGTCGCCCCCCATACCTGTAATTCGTATTCTTCCTATTTCATTTTTGTTTTAAGAGTCAAAGGAATAGTCCTCACGCAATTGATGTCAGATGTAAACCCTTCCAACGCCCACCCCAATGAAAGTTTATTGTTTTCGGAAAATTCCATGGCTCCCTCCGAATCCTTCTCTACGCATCTGCGATATATACTATAGTATACCTATATACTCATTGTATATATCTCACAAGATGGGTTGAGGCTAGAATGTGTGATTATATTCCAGTTTCTCTACGTTGATGTATCTTATATATATATATATATATTATAGTAGTAGGTTCAGTATATGGCGCACGTATATATAAAAAAAGTGATGGGGTATATGGGAAAGTGGTAAGAGGAGTAGAGGGGGAGAAAATGAGTGGAGGAAGGATGTGATAGAAATTAGGACCTCGCCCGCTCCCCCCCCACATACTCACCCCTCACACCCCCCTTCCACCCCCTCAGTGATATAGTTATATATATATATATACGTAGTACTATTATATATATATATATTATAAATAAATACCCCTCACTATACCCTCCACCCTACCTGTATATTATTGTATTATTGTGGTGGTGTGTGTGTGCTGTGTGTGTTAAGTAGTGTGGTAGATCTGGTGTAGTGTGTGAATGTGGTAGTCTTAGCTGCGTATTGATGTATGAGCTCTCCTGCTGAGGCACTCTGCCGTCTGAGCTGTGTGTGTGTGGTTAGCACTGATAAAAAAGAGATTGTGAAATCATCCATATCCGCTCGTGCTTCCGGCAAAATAAAGGTCACTGTTAACGTGAAGAAAATACAGAACAGTTATAAGCCTTTTTGGACGCTCTCGTGAGAGAATCACATTTCCACCCTTTATCCAAATAGCCCGGTGAATAACATCTCTATGTAAGACCCCGCCTCCACCCACAGACTATGGTGCGATAGCAGTTGAGCCTTCAATAACCTACCGAGATGAGTTCCTACTGAATCGAGTGATGAATAGCTGGAGCGAAAACCTGGCGAGAGAGAGAAGGAATCTTAATATGATCCTTATATAAAGTTTCTCGCTCAGTCGTATAATACCCAGATACTCCCCAGTTTCTTTTGAGGACCACCCTAAGCAACCACGCTTGTTTGTAGGTTCAGAGTTGTGTCCAAAGCGACATTTTATTTTTTTACTGCGTATCCCAGGCCACACCAGATGATGTTTTTATTTGATGCCGTTCAGTAGACACGAAGTAGACGAAATCGGACCTGCGGAAATAAGATGATAGTGAAAATTAGAAGGAGTACTGTTTAAGCAGAACGGGGAAAGATAATTGTAGATGTTAGAGAGTTTTAAATGAGTAGATTTTGATGTTTCACGAGGTATTAGTCATGAACGCTAGCCTTTCCGAGCACGCGGAAATTCTATATCTACGAGATCAGGAAGAGTACATTAGCGAATTTTCTGGATAAAATTAGAAGAGATTGGTCATCTTTCCACGTAGAAGAATATTAACAGAGTGAGGAGGCAGAATTATGTTAAATTTTGAGTTTGAAGAATGAACGTGGTGCTTGTGTGAAACTGAAGAGACAAAGTGTATGTGAGAATCTTATGATTAGACAGGAATGACACTAGACATAGGATATAAATGTGTTAGTTTTGGCTGAGCGAGAAAGTAAGTGGGTGCCATATAAATAGGAGGATTTAGAATTGCTTGGGTTTTGAGGAATGGGTCTATATTATTGATATTTCGGTCCACACTTTGGCTCAAAGGGATGGACTACTTTGATAACACGTAGATGCCCCTTTACGTGAGTGCTGCCACATACAGCCTTGATTACATTTCTCTTCAGTTACTACTCCCGTAACCTCTGAGCGATGGATGTCTTGCTGTCGACCTGCTCGAATAGTGAAGACATTAGCATCACCATATAAAAGGGAGAAGTTAACGAGGTATAGCAATCAGTAATCGGCTCGCTTTCTTGTATAATATGACGTTACTTGTTGTACATATTCTATTCTACCTCCTTATTGTCTGTGTGTCACTGTTATATACATGTGGTTTCTGCGTCTTCACCTATACCCCTACATTTTATAGGAAATGTGATATGATGCGTGAGTTGTGATGTGAATGTTTGATTTACTTATATTTTATCATGCTTATCTAATGTATTATAAACCTAATTTACTATTTATATGGCGAATTATATGCACTCAATAGCAACACTATAGTACTTAATATATTATTATATTATTTACTTTACGTTACATAATATAAAATTGATTCTTGTTATTATAGAGAAGTTTATCTTCATGAATGACGATATGTATAATATTTAGCCGTATCCACTTTTTAATCAGTAGTATAAAATTGGATATATAATTATTAATATATATATATATTATATATATATATATATATATATTATATACTATATATATAAATATTAATATATAATATAATTATTATATATATTATTATATAATATTATACTAAATTCTCGGGAAAATAAAAAATTTTCAGCGAAATTCAAATTTAGCGGGAAAAAATTTGGAGAGCAAAACTTCAAAGGGAAATGCAGAACCCCCTATTGGGCCCAGCACTATGAAAATTCGTATTTACATGTCTAACATATCATAAGATAGGGGAATAGGCATTAAAGACATGCTTAGTAAAACTGAGAAGTTTATGACCCTTTTTTAAATTATTTAAATATGATAAACAATAGCTTTTCTTTGTATTCAGGGATGCACGCCGTAGAAATTTTTTACTGTTCAGGCTTTACTAAAATTTCAGAAAATCAGCATGATGGAAAAGTTCATTTTTTTTTTTTTACGTTGTCACCATCACTCAGAATAGGGCGACCGGGGCGGGAATTTTGCCGGGCCGGGGCCGGGGCGGGCTGCTCTAATTTAGCCGGGCCGGGGCCGGGGCCCCCCCCCTTCGTCGGTTCTCTGGGCGCCCGGCCGCCGTGGGCCGGGGTTACCTAATAAAAAATGTAAGTTCCAAAAGCACTGAAGTCTTATAAACTAGTGATGAAAATTAATATAATTTCATGAATTAAAATGACTTAATTCTTAAATTCGCGCAGAAACGGTATTAAGACAAATACCAATTCATATTTTTAATAATAAATTCATTCTCTTTAGTAATGTTCAAAATTGTGAAGTTTACAATATAATTTAGATTTTTTCATATGAAGATCTAACATTTTTAATTTATTTTTAAGCCCCATAATTAATTAGTATATTAATAATTCATCTAATGTATCCATGGAAATGATAAAAAAACAAGTTATTAAAACTACTTTATTTATACTATTATCTATTTCTTGCTAGGTATATAGTATAAGTATATATAATTACTTAGAGACTAGTCAATATCACTGATCAAATATGGTAAGGTGCTAGGGGAATAATACTAATTATATAGTAGTTCAGCTCCGCCAGTTTGTTACTTATTTAGGTATATATTTAGCCGCTGAACAATATCAGTCATGTCGTCACGACGGACGCTTATTTACCGCAGTGAAGTTAATAGTCGATGTTCAACTACTCAATTGAATATTCAGTGAGAGTTACATTTATTTGAGTAGGTAAATAGATTGAATACAGTAGATATACTTATTTGATATATATTTGGTATGATCTAAAAAGTTAATATTACTATTTTCAATTAGGTTTATTTAAGGCAGAAAAACATTTAGGCGTGATCATTAACCACCCATATATAAGCAGAAATAAGGTAATAATATTCTAGTATATTATTTTTATTCTTCATTTATATTATATTGTAGTATGTAATATTATACAAGTTAGAGTAAGTACCCAAATATATAAATGGCTGGTACTAAATCACGGTTTATATATAATAGTAATAGATAAAAGCACGTATATACATCACGAGAGTATAGTAATCATATTCACACTTTGTACGAGTCGTATCTTTCGAAAATTATAGTAGAAATCTGAAAAGAAAATACTCATATATTTTAAGTATGAAGAAACTACTTGTGGTCGTAGGTGAAGCATATTTACTTAGACGAGGGATCGCTCCCCTTCGCGGAGAATCTTTATTATATGGCTACATGAACTGTAGTATATAACGACCAATTTGCTTTAATGTTTTAACCAACAACGGTACATCAAACAGTTTATAAAAACATTTAGGCATGAGCGCTACCTTTGATAGTTATCTTTAATGTTCAAATATTGTTAAATTATTATTGTTATTGTTGTAATGGATAGTTATATTAAATGAACCGATTTAGATAATTATGGAAGAAACCGGGTTAAGGCCAAGTCGTCTCATAGCTGCTACAACATAAACTTCTTTCATTTTAATGGCAAAGGCTATTAAGACAAACGATGAAACTTTTACGGATCTGAGTGTATCGATCCCAAATATACTCCTCGGTACTTCTCTCAGTAACGTAACTAATAATGGAACTAAACAGAACAATTTGAGTCTCAGTATATACCTCAACCCATTATCTATAATTGAGTATTTAATGGATTGTCTACATACGTAAGATTGACATTTTAGTCTGCGCCTTCCCTCACAATCAGCGACCCTAATGATTCCGAACTATATTGACTCTAATTCATCCTTCAGTTCAGTATACGGAATAATATATGCCTATCCACAACAAAAGCGTTCATGCAGGATCCCCCTATCGCTCCACCTTAATCCACAGTTAGTGCGAAAAAATAACAATTTACTTGCTAGTTATATACTATTTATAAATATGAAATAATATTTACTGAACAATTTGTTTCGTCATACCAACGTACATATTACACTTGGCCTTTACTCTAATCATTCCCCAAACAACAAAATTAGTTTCTATCTGTCAGCTCGTATTTCTCCGTGCTCTTTCTTTCGCTCCAATATGCTCTCTCCCCCTCTCTTGAGCAGTCAATGATATACTCATTAGTGGAACAAATTAACTCACACTATAATACTTTTCAAAATTACATTTATCTATCCTGAGTTTTTCATCACAAAGCATTTAACAAAGCAAAAAAGAGTACTATAGCACCTTTCCCCCGAAAATAAGCAATACACCTCCGTTTTTACCAATCCATCATAATCACCATGTATATTACGTATAAAATACTAAGGCATATTCACCTAAAAAATTAGATACCACTCGATTTCCTTATCAGAAGTAACAATCATCCTCTATCTATATAAGCCATTGCTCAAACCCCACAACCAACCAATCGAAAATGCTAACTTCCTTTGCTCACAACTAGTCTCCCATTATTAGTCACCATCTCCCTGTCGCAGAACAATATCGCAATAATAGTAACATAGATAGTAATTAGGTGTGACTAACCTAACATAGATTTGGCAAAGTAGCAATAGAATAATTCAAGCCCATTACAGTGATATACCTGCGAACGAAGGGACAGAACATAATATATATCATTCTTAAAACACATAGCAGTCTTCTAACAACAGCCACTCTGATCTCTATCAGCTTCAAACAAATATAAAAGATGCATCAGGAGTAAGATGAACCTTTAGTAGACGATCATGCGGCAATAAACATTAGTGGAAACTTCTCTTTGCAATTTTATAATTAGTAAACAAGACATAGCCTAATACTTAGTCATTCACTCTCTCTAGATCAGAATTTATTAGACAATATAATGAATTATTTCTGAAACATCAACAAAATAAATCTTTTCCAAACAAAACCAATACATGAGTGAAAGTAATATAAAATCATAGCAGGCTAACTGAAAACATCAACTTGGTAAACTGTAATTGAAAATTCCTAGAAAGAAATGCAGTTCCCTTTAGCCTGAAGAATTCTATCGCGTGTTCGGTATCGTAAAATTAGCTTATTCCTTTTATTAAAAATGTATATAATTATAATTATAAAAAATAAGTTATATATATGTTTATTAACATAACATATTTTTTAAAAATTTGTTGTATATTTAGATATAAAATTAAATATGAATGTAACAGTTAAAGCATAAGTATTGAATACTAGCTTAGACCCCTTACTTTAAAGTATATTAATATATATTAATATTATATATTATATATATATATGTTTAATTAGATATAACCTCTATTTATTATCTTAGATATCCTATCAGGGTGGAATATTGATCAAATTTTACGTATTCTTACGATAAAGCCTTTTTATGTTTAAATATAATCTCACAAGTTTGCTATCCCCGGTATGCTTCATTATACATATTATATATATTATTAATATAATATAATTAATCATAATATTAAATAAAATTTAATTAAATAATATAAATATAAATATATATTAATTAAAAATTAATATAATAATAATAAATATTATATATATTAATTACAAATATAAAATAAATTATAATACTTTTAATATATTTTAAACAATATAATATAATTATTTAATATTCCAAGTTTATTCCATAAAATTCTAAGTGTTGAAATTAATATATAACTAAAATATTTTCGTAAATAATTTTTTATAATGTTAATTAATAAAAATAGCAGAAAATATAATAATTATAAATTTAAGGCTCACAATTTTAATAATTTATGAAACTAGATCATAGTTTAAATATTAATCCTATAGTAAACTTGCTATCTGTAAACTTTCAGAAGTGATAAAATAAGTAGCGAATATCCAATTATTAATTAAACTAAAAGTACGTAATTGAATATTAAAATATATATATTTGATTTTTGTTTTTAGTAATAGTTAAACTACGCTCATAGTATTGTAGTATAATTATTACAGTATAACCCTCTAGGTAGAAAACCCCGGTTTTATTTTCTGATATTTATGTAGCGGAGAGTGAAATGGCGGGAATTTTGCCTGGGCCGGGGCCGGGCCCGGGGCGGGGCCCCGTCGGTTCCCTTACACTAACTAAGAACAGATGACCCTCACCATTCAAGAGGGGTGTTGCACGCCCTCAAAGTATGCATCAACTTAAACGCATATACAATTATATACTGACAGATTGAGTATATACAGACGCTAGCGTATTGATAGATGTGGAGTAAGTAATAATTTATAATAATTTTATCAGCTAGAGCGAAATTACTACAATATAAAAGTATTAGGAAGAGATTACCTACAGTAAACAGAATATAGGTGAGTAATCAGGATTAAAGAAGGATATGCACGCTACGCAGTACATAGTCGTACAATTACGTAGCCTGAATGAGTACCAAATAAATCTCAAGTCGCTATATCATTCACTCTATGTATCAGATAACAGACTCATCCTTTTGATGCTTACCGTGATGGTTCAGAGCGAAGAATTTCAAATGGTTGGTTAACGTCAGAATCAAGCTCCCTACATGGATCGAACATGCCTCTCTGCTACGGCTATTCTTATTAGAGTTGAGAGACAGCCAAGATTCATTAAGCATTCCAGACACGCTACTCATACCAACTACTTAACAAAGAAAGACTCTACAAGTTAAAGTATTCGCGAAAGTTTTGGTCAACATACCAAAGTTGATCTAGTATACACACTACCTGACCTTTGTGGCCGTTTGTAGACTACAAGCCCCAGTTTCTCACCTATAGTCCGCAATTAAAAACGATGTCTAGAGCTCCACCCCTCTGAGAAATACTGAGTATGTCACGGAGGTAACTCAAGCAAGCATCAACATATGTCGAGATTAGAGGCCGCTTCAAAACATCTAAACTTCGAGCCATTGATAGGCTTGAAAGTAGTAGTGAATATAATCAATTTAGACCTTCTCTCGACTTCGTCTAAACAGAGATCTCTCTTACGAGCATTTTTTCCTACTCAGAAGCCGCAACTTTCGTCAAACCGTTTTGATTTTGATTCTAGAGATTCTTTTTTCATTCCATAGCACATTTTTCGTGTGTGGTTATCAGGTTGCAAATTGGCCACATATGGAATGTCATTAAATTTATTGTCAATCAGTGTAAGATTCCAGTCACCGAAAGCGCCTAACCGATGAAAAGAATTCCCAAGGATATGTATCTGATATATGATTCATGGTTAGTACGCTAAGATGTGAGGAAATTCATATTCCTATTAAATGTGATCATGTTGGGTTTAATTAAAGAACTATTGAATTTCCAGACACATTGGTTGTAAGGGCCCCTCACCCTGCGTATATGATTTGTCATATCCACGAACTCCGAGGTTCACGTTATATATTAAATTAGTAATAAACTGATCTATAATTGACGAAACAGCAATATCTCTACCAGACCAAGTACAGAGAAGAGGGAGAGCAGAATTTGAAATGTATGCTCGATATATACTTAACCGGTATCGATCCAAATCTCTAGGACAACTCTATGATTAGCGTAGAGCTTTATTATTGTTCGCATCATTAGAAAGAGATCCATAATAATGATGATAATTTAGTAGGAACATAAATAGTTGTATATGACCTTAAGACTAGTAACCTCTTGAAGGATACTTATGCACTAATTTGACCATTACAAAAGGTAGATAAGAAGTTCCATCGTACCTAGCTTATTCCAGGACATCCAGCCTGAAGATATTTAGAGCGAATTGTTGAAAGAAAAAACATTAGATTCGCATAAATTTAAGCTACAAAGATGTGAAGGAGCGGATACACCCTGCTCTCACATTAGTGCAGGTGCGGTTTTGGAATAGGCTCTGAATCGAACGCAGTGCCAACAGTACCCGATTCATAATAGTCTATTGGATATATGTGTACATGAGCCACCACTTCAACTACCTCTCTCTCGATAGTTCCTAGTGCGGGAAACGGTAAACTTCCACAATCCTAGTGTATAGATTAACTGAAGAAATAATTCAATATCTCCATTATCCTAACGAGTCTCGACAAACCAAAATTGACTTGCCCCATCAGCTGAAACAATGATATTGAATGGATTTCCAAAACTGAATCTAAGAAATGAGAGGTACGATAAGTGCGTAGTTTCAACACGATTTCCTAAGATAGATACAGTGAGATCTATATACTATAGCTATATGTTAGCGAAGTCATCGTTGGTTTTCTTCAGAAATAGGCGTCCATGGACAGGTGGCTTTTTTATTCTCTCTCAACACTGAGGAAAAGATGTTGTTGGTAGTTTTGCGAGTATAAATAGGGGAGGAGTCTCTGATGATTACGACTACAACTTCCTCTACCACCACGTCTGTGTATGTGAGGAGAGATGCCGATTGCCGGAAGCCACAACCCGCGCTCTAATAACTATCCAACTAGATTTTCTACGAAACGCACCTCGCGTATAGCGATCCCCGGATTTCAAATGTCAATTGCTCAGTCAATTAAGGCTATTTAGTGATTATCGTAGAGCAGAGCAGTAGGAGGGTGAATAGGAATGCGCATAAGTGGCATCCGAGTAGATTTAGATGACAAGATAGCGAGCGTCGATTTCTATTCAGCATTACCCATTTTCGATAGACATAACTCTGACCGAGTCAAAACCACTACAGACTTCGAACATCTAAGCAGATGGCCGAGTTAGAAGACAGATATTTCACACCTAAGTGTTCTAGAAGCACTCTTTTTGGCTAAAGAGCAGAAAGATTTTGTCAGTTAGTGTTAGAACCTCATTGATCTGGGATTAGCGACATCTAACTAGGTATATGGCAGAGTTGCCCGAGTCTTTGCTCCGTCGACTAAGAAGTTATCCTGCTAAACATGATATTAATACTTCTTATCAACTTATCTGATAATCGAAAAATATTAGTCCTGTAAGCAGTTATGATAGGGGAGTTAGACGAGATATTTTTCTGCACTCCATCGTAAATACGACACTGTATACAATCCCTTCAAACCTGAAATGGCCAAGAGAACAAGAACGACGAATCTACAGTCGAATAAGATAACTGAAGTCGGTATAAATGAAATATTACTGTCTGATATAGGAATATTAACTGCGTACGTCATTCACCAAAATCTCATTCATCGACTCTTCAGATTCCCACTTATTAATCGCAATGAAGTCAGAAAGCATCCACCAGCGTCAAACTCAGTTATTCGCACATTACTATTAGTGTTAGCGTCATAAGCCTTAACAGCGAGCAAGCCTCTCTCTCATGTACTCGCGCCTTCATATTTTATAAATTGTGCCGCAGAAACAATTAACCAAACTGCGTGATAGCAGGATCGAAGGCTGTATGGTGAGTAAGTATAACTTACTGCGATACTAACCAAATTAAACTGAGATTATCAGTTTAGTTAAGTCAGGATACTTTCATAGGACGGTAAAGGTAGCGAATACTTAAATAGAATAAGAAGGACTTGAGGTTTGCGTTGCGATATAAACTGATTTAATGGTTGTGATTGCAAAGAATTGGGTCTGTTAGGGAACGATTGTAGCCTTCGATCATTTGAGTATCGTTGAGTATCGTGGCTCTTGACATTAGTTGCACACTGAATAGCTTTGGAAGAATAGCTCATACATGACTCACCATCTCTCCCGGCATCTTCCCAACCAAGTTCTTCTACAACCCAACCCATCCAATGCATATGAGATGGACCCCACAAAACCTAATGCGAGTACACCTTGTGTACATTGAATTCCCATAAATAGAGGACCTCAGTATTTGGATGAGAAGATATAACAGTCTCGTGAGAAGTGGTAAGATATTCAAAAAAGGCGCGAAATCTTTCTGTTAGGAGAACAGTAGCAGAAGTTACAAGATTATTTATAGTAAAGGAAATGGAAAGATTTTGAGCTTACAAGAACATTCAATTAGGAGATTCGAGATTATCAAGAACGTTGTTACAGGAGTGTTTATGTTTACATAGGCACATACTCCACCCTTTAGACAGAAATTATGAAATAAGTTAAAGTTTAATATATTAAACAAGTTAGAGGATGAATTCTTAGCCATCTGTGTCTCAGACAAGAGCAAAAGGTTAGGATCAGGAGTTAGAGATTGGTATTCCACCGGATTGCCAGATTTAGAGTTGTAAAAGGCCGCGGTGTGTGTAAAGTTTCGAGAGAAAGCCAGGCCGGCCTACAAGCTTCACACTATCCGACTCACTTTTCTTTCAGTTATCCCAACGTCTCCTTCTGCATACTGCTCCGTCCTCATGCCACCTGCTCAACTTACACTGCAAACCACAACCCAGCCCTCTCGCTGTCGTGGCATCTCCGACAGTAACTCCTACCCACTCCTATCACATGGCTCCACGGCACGACATCGGACCGATTATTGGTAAAGTCGAGAGAAAGCCAGCGCCTGTGCAAATCTGCCATCACACACGCGCACACAACCACAATAAAACAAGAACAGAAAAAAAACAAAGGTGAAATCAGGTTAAAATTGTTCACACACTAAAAAACCGTAAAAATAACTAACATTTAATCAACAATAGACAAACCCACACATTATGAAACGTAGAAAAACAATGGAGGCCTTAACAGACCCTTGAAGAACACCAGTATTAACTGGAAGGAGTGAAAAGTTGTTTCGTCTATAATAAATGGAATGGAACAATTTGAATAGAAAATGGAAATTAGTAAAGAAAATGAAAGCGAAAATTCGATGAAAGGGAGATTAGTGAACAGTAATATATGACATTTCCTTGGATGTGTCAAGTGCCATCAAGCAAGACTAGAGACAGGTGACGACAAATCTGAAACATAGCAAAGTGTATTTTTCACTTGTTACTCTTAAAATACGAAAACTATACTGATGATACGAAAGAAGAAAACAAAACTCCAGAAGATCAAGGCATAAAAATTAAGAATAGACTATAAGCTTTATGATGAATAGAAGCGTAAAGTTTAAGGTGTTGGTAAGAGGAATAATACATTTCCCCTCGGAATGGGGTGATAATTGCTTTAAATTAGAAGTATAGATAAAAGTGAACAGTCGTCAACAAAGCACCAACCCTTATAAAGCTCGTTTGTTTTTCCAATGATCATAAATGATAGAATTCCACACATTTAAAAAGAAGATTAGAACATAACTGGAATTTTCAGTGCTTGAAGAATATAAGAAAATTATGTCAAATGGCAAATAGCCTGTCAATACGAAAATGAGGAAGAAGAAAGATTTGCAAAAGGTAATTAGAAATTGCTCTGTGAAGATGCCTAAAACTTGTTTCAGAATAAGTGCTAAAAGATTAAAACACTTTTCCTAACATGGCGTGATTGTGTTTTGACCTATCGAAAAGCGTCCCTAGTCCCTACAATGGTTCCAAGTTTAATAAACACGTGCATGGCGAAAGAACGGTTTCTCACACACATAGGGTGTGTGTTCAAGAATTGGTTGGGAAGATCCGGAATATGTGTGAGTTCTTTAATTAGTTGCTTCAGATCGTTGAGAATGCTAAATGATTCGGGCTCCTCCCCAACTAAATCAGTATGAGAGGACTTCAACCATTCAGTGTTGTGTACATTGAAATCCCTTAAATAGAGGACCTCAGTATTTGGATGAGAAGATATAACAGATATTTATATACTATGAGTATATATGCAGGAGATTATATATATATATAAAATAATATATTATAGTAATTATATTATATATATATATAATAATATTATATATATGATATGTATAAATATATATTATATATATATATAATATATACCGTATATATTTATTCTTTTATTCTTAAATTATTATTATTTTATTATTATTATTATTCTATTATTATTATTATTATATATTATTATTATTATTATTATTATTATTTATTATTAATTATTATTTATTATTTTATTTTATTATTATTATTATTATATTATTATTATTATTATTATTATTATTATAAGATTCAAGGCAACGGGCATACTTGTGAGATTTTAACAAAAGCTTTTCGAAGAACGAAACATTTCCTTCCCTGATAGAATCAAGATAAAAGGGTACACTATATCACTATATATTATATATAATATATATATATATATATATATATATATATATATATATATATATATATATATATATATATATAATATATATATTATA
>JABUQX010009534.1:0-5000 GCA_015478945.1 Trachelipus rathkii | reverse complement strand
ATTTAATTTACATCTTTGGTAATGGTCGGTTCCTGTGACTGATTTTAACATAAACATATCCGGATCATGAGACAACAAGAACACAGCATTATATGAACAAATCTTTTCAGCAATTTTTATGGGATCCACAGATACATAAAAAGCAACACTTAGCCTTTTACTCCCCTAATAGCACAAGCATCAACTGTAACACTTATAAATTGTCCTCCTGGTTATCAAACACCCTCCAACCCCCTTATAGGAAAAATCTCTCCCTCGCATTTCAAAAACACTTATGATTTTAAAAACAACAGACTCCTTCATAACAAACTTTTCTAATTCCTAAGTTTTGACGTAGTATCTTTATTTACCTTCCGTACCCGTACCATTGGCTACCACCTCTACAACGCCTTGAAGAACATTTTATAAAACTTCTATCAATCAACCTTACCTAACCTATGTCCCACCTTAATCAGAGTAAGAATTAATACTTCTCACTTCTTAACCATAACTATTTCACGTTCAATAACCAATTTTACCGTCAAAATCAAGGCCTATCAATGGGCTCCCCGCTCTCCCCCACCCTCGCCAACCTCTTCATGGAGTTAATAGAACATTATCATATATTACCTACCCCCCCCCCAAAACCAACTCCACATGGCTACGATATGTCGACGACGTATTCGTAGCTATCCCAAACCACACAAATTTCAACCATACCCAACTCTAATAACAACATAGCATCCCTCCATATCCTTTACCTACGAATTACCCCATGATGCAACAAATAACACAATACCTTTTTTAGACACTTTACTTTCATGGAAAGTTTCCCGCAACACTAATAGCCGCAGTATACAGAAAACCTACCTCACCCCCACTTACATAGCACTGGTGTAATGTTGCTAACTGCCCTAACAAGAAACGTTTGAGAACCACTGGACTTTAAATAATAAATGTAGAACCCTTGGTGTAATGTAATATTTTAGTTCATTAAAATATTAGATGTTTTCTTATTATCCTTTTGTAATTATTGGTATCAGCGAGAGAGATTGATTTATTAAAAACACTTAGAGGAATTTAAACGGAGAATGGTTTCATTAAAGTCCAAGCCCAACATGAAAACGCCAATACACCTAAAACATTCCTTCCTCTGCTTTATGAACTTAACCACACTATCAAACAACATCTTCCAAAATTCATATCCATTACTCAAAATAATACTTTTTCCCTCAAACATTTAAATGAATAAAATTCCCCAAAATAATGCATTTACCAAATCCCCTGCCACGACTGGCCTTCCATATACATAGGAGAAACAAATGATCTGGCCCGACGTTTAAATCAGCACAGAACTGACCTTACCAAAGATAACATTAATTCATCTCTTACCCAACATTCGTTACTCTCACCCACACAAAATAAATATAAACAACACATCCCATCCTAAAAAATATAAGCAACATACCCAAAAAAGAAATAGCCAATCTCTATATAATTCCACAATACCACAAACTTTAATAAAAATACCGTGGTCCAGAGTTCACATTGGACTACATCCAAACTCGATACTGTTATCATCAAAATATTCACAGACTTAAATAACCAAAGAAAACCAATCCAACTAACATCCTGAACAACCCTTCATTTTGATCTGGGTTGGAAGTCCTTAGCCTTTACTTGAAAAAGGTCTAATGACCATCTTAGACGAAAGCTTGTCCCGTGATAACCATAAAATAATTGTTCCCCGTCGTTTTAGTGCCCCATTTTAGGTTTTAATTGAGCTCATTCCCCCGTTTTTAATTGCCTCCTAAGTGTTTAGTAAAAATCGATCTCCTTATTTGAACCATAATTCTCCGTTTTTAATTCTTGCCTGAGTGCTTTAATGAAATAACGAGGCTTAACTTCGTTTATATAATAAAATTTATCTTATATAGTTTTATAAAAAAACAATTAAAAATAAAAAAACAATAAAAAAAAAAAAAAGTACCACAATAACCTTAAATAATGTTTTAATTAATTTAACTTAATGTTAATTAACTTATTTATATTAGACATGTTCTCCATTCTCGAAACGTGTTCTTCTGTAAGTATTTTATAAAACTAATTTCCTTTCATTGAGCCATCCTCCGTTTTTAATTCCTCTAAGTGTTTTTATATAATGTCAAAATACCCTCTCGCTGATTCAATCTCTCTCGCTGATACCAATAATTACAAAAGGATAATAAGAAACACATCCAATTCTTTTAATGAACTAAAAATACTCCATCACGCCAAGGGTTCAAAATTATTATTTAGAGAAAAAAAAAATGACACGTTCCAGTAATAATACTATTTAGATAATGATGTATATATGATATTATTTAGATTTTTCTTATAGTATTTTACTGAATGGTGATATAAAGCTATATTGAAAATATAAATGATGTATTATTATTATTTATTATTTATAGTATATATCTATATATAGGTTATAGGTTATATATTATTATATATATATATCATAGAGTATATATATATGATAGTATTATAGAGAATATAATATATTTAGGTTAGTATATATATAATATATATAATATAGTATATATATTATAAGCTGTACGGATATATGTATTAACTTATATTGTATACTTGAGGTTAGTATTATATAAGATATACATTTATATATATATATTGTTATATGGATATGATATCATATATATAGTGGATATAGATAAAATTTTTCATAAATAAAACTATTATTAATATATATATATATAATATATATTATATTATAGATACTCTTAGTGACTTAGGGAATGAGTATATCTATATATATATATATCTATATTATATATTAGTATAATAATATATATAGTATATATATATATATCCAGAAATGAAGTATAAAATAGTGGATTATGAAGTCGTAATAAATATACGAATGATATCTTGAAAAGTGAGAATGATAAATTGTGAGTTGTCGGGAACATAACCAAGTACATTTTCTTTTAAATAGTAAAATTATTATTTTATGTTAAATATTTTATTGCTCTTATGTTTGTTTTTTAGATATAGAATTGTATATTACAGTATTATTTTTATATATGTTTTCAGAACGATGTAATTACCAATAACATAATAATTCAATAAACATGTTTTGGGAAACGTCTGTATCCACTATTCCCCTCTGTCCGGAACTTTCTTGGGCCTCAAAAGTCTTATCGGAATTGTGAAGCAAAAGATGTTCAAATCGCCTGCTTTGCGATAACGACAACATTTCACAATCTTATATCTTTCTCTCCCCTTCCTTTCCTTTTCCACATATTCTTTTATACGTCTAACCTTCACTATTCCTTTTGTAAACTCATCAGCTAGTGATGTTTCATATCAACCCATTCACCTTTTGTAAAATTTTTCTCTTCTAACATTCATTTGATCCACGCGACATCTATCCTAAACTCTTGCTCAACACTTGTGTCTCTGAATATATGACATTCTTCAGAGTCTTGCTGTCCTTGTACACCTTGATTTGTAACCTCTCTCTCCAACATCCTTCTACGAGTAAAATATACCCGCTTGCGTACCTTCTATAAACGCGATAGCTTTTGCCTCAGTTGTAGATCTCGCAACCCTTTTCATACACCTAGACTTCCAAGCAATAGGACATTCCCTTTTATTTCATACATACCTAGGCTTCCCAAGCATAATATGGACACTTAATTCCCTCATTTTCATACTTTATAAAGAGCTACACTAAATTTAATATATACCTATACTCTGAGGTAACTAACCACTCCCTTCCATACGCATGAAGATGCGTATACGTAGTATACTCACTTCTCCAACTTCAATCTTTACCTCAAGTTTATCAGCCATAAATTAATAACCCATAATTTATATATTTTTCTCTCTATTTTTGAATTCATTAAAATCTATTAATTTTCTAATTTCACAGTTTTCAATATTTTTTTTCCCTCTTTTTATGATAATTTCAACTCTCTTTATCGTTCAGAGAATAGTACAACAGTCTGATGTTCTTCGTCTATAACTCAGTATCACCCATAATATTATTTTAGTCAAGACTTAATGATCTACTTAGTGATCAATTTCTTACGTCTCCATCTTAATATCCAGAAATGACCAGAGAAATAGACAATTCTTCATTATTCAGAGGGCTCATCATCTTTAATTATTTCAACACTCTTATCGCACTCATGATATATTTATTACTATGATATTATTCACTCTATACACAACACCCACACTTCTTCTGTAATACATACAATAAGAGGTATTATAATCCTCTTTAAAGTGGTTCTCAAAATAATACATTTTACTACTTTATTTTATCCTTATTAATTAAACGTATAATTCATAATATTACAGAACTACTCAAAAACATAAAATCATCCATAACATGTAGTATATCATAATCCCTATTATAATCTCTATCTTCTTTCTTCCACTAAAAATATAAAGTTACTGGTTTCTAATTTACTTTTTTACACCTTACCTTAAATTTTCCTAATAATACACCAAACCACTTGTCATACCATGCTGGTAAGCAGCATCTTTTTAAAACCTAGAAATATATATATATATAATGTGAACTAGAGGTCTCATAATTTCCTAATATAATACACTGCTCTTTTGCTTCTGTAGGAGAAATTATTATAATATACCCTCCTTTTTTATATATATATAACTCATACCTAGTTCTTGAAACTGGCCTGTATAATTAAATGTCTAAAATAGTATAATACATTTACACTTATCTACTCCCTTTATGAATATCTATAAACTAAACTAATGTCTTATAATACCTCCCCTAGAACAAGTTGGGAGCTATTTAGTAATTTAACCTCTCCCTTCCTTCTTCAAACTACCTCTTGCAACCCCAATCTCACGGCTTTATCACACACAAATTCTTTTCCCTCTATTTTTAAATTTTTCATATATTATATATAGGTAATCACCCATCTCAGAGATATCTTCTCTGTCCTTCTATCATTTAACTATTTCTTAAAAAACAACATTCT
>JABUQX010009533.1:40000-47541 GCA_015478945.1 Trachelipus rathkii | reverse complement strand
CTTCTCGTTATGATGTAGGCCCCTCGCTATTTGTGTCGGTCGCTGCCGGCAGGCTAGAGTATCTGTCTCTCCTTTGTCAAGGGGGATCGATTTTTATGTCGGGAACGTCTGTTTCTCCTAAAAATTCATTTCGGTGTGATTTGGGTGTTCATAGTCAACTATGAAGTTTTTTTCCTCATCACCTTGATGCGGGTACTATGTGTCTCTAAGCCTGGTAATGGTTCCAGCTACGAAACAACTTTGTTATGCCATTGATACACACTTGGATTAGAGAAGTTTATTGGCATCAGTATTTTTTTAGGCTCTCGCTTAAGAAGGAATGAACCTGCTCAATCCTTTCGTTTCCCGTGCTTTTCCTTTTCCACTCTTGGGACCTGTATTTGGTCCTTTACCCTTGCGGTTTTTGGTTTTTGGCTTTGCCTCTGTGTTTCATATGCCCTGCCTGTTCACCCAGCCGCCCCGGTTGCCTTCTTCTCTTTTGGTGTCTTCCCTTGCCGTTTTTAATTACTTGTGCAGCTTTTTCATCCTTTG
Organism: Trachelipus rathkii; assembly: GCA_015478945.1. NCBI lineage: Eukaryota > Metazoa > Arthropoda > Malacostraca > Isopoda > Trachelipodidae > Trachelipus > Trachelipus rathkii. The sequence goes on along the minus strand of JABUQX010009533.1, from coordinate 47,010 downwards.
TTTTTCTTTATCGGTTAGAAAGCTGAAGCGTTCACCTCTAGAGTCGATTAAGAGTAGGGTCATCTCAATTTTTATATTTGACTATCAGCCCCTGTAGAAGTTCCTCTTGCGGAAGGAGGCCCCTCTATATTATTTCGGTTTCTTCCCGATATCAACGTGCCAGAAATATATACGGGCGTAGGTTGACAGGATGGAGTGTCTGGGGATGGAGTGATATAGTATTTTAAAAATCATTTAAGAGATAATTTAAGGTTATGTTGATTTTCAGATTGGTAGTCCCATATTATTTACGCTAAGCGCGCTATGTTGTCGGGGTGCTTTTATTATTTGACGACGTATTAGGACACCCTACGTATGTGTGTATATACTCTATGGGAGGACTCAACGGTGTTTGTTCCAAGGAAATTTGCCGTTGTGTTGATTGATCGTTTCCTGGCAAGTTGTCGTGTGCTGCGTGGGTCTTATTTATATAATCCTATGTATGTCTGCTCATTGATTCCTGCTTTTAAATGATTTTCATCTACTTAAACTTATTTGATATTCGTGGCTGTGCCTCACCTTGCTTTCTCTTTTTCCCTTCCTACCTCATATCAGGTCAGTTTTTGATGTTCAGGTTTACTTCCCTTAAACCATTCAGTGTTGTGTTCATGAAATCCCTAATAGGAGGACCTTTCTCATATTTTTTTGGTTTATGCATGATATGATATAGTTCCCTCTTTTAACCATGATTTGTAACAGAGCCCTTTCGACCCTTCTTTGGTCTTACGCCTGTTGGCGTATTTATCAGGGAAAAGCTTTCCGACAATTGTGGACATACAGCTGTGGTGTTACTATGCACAGTGGCACGTTCTCTCGCGGGTGTGTGCCATTAGGTGCTTTCCTTCGTTCGGCTTTTGGTGTTTCCCATGATGTGGGACAGTTTTTTATTATTTCGTGCCGTTTTTTGTATGATTGTTACTGATGTCCTATTAGTTTCTCTGATTCACAAGAGAAAACAACGAAATGATCAAAAGGCACTTTTAAAATGACAAATGTTATAGTTCTATTGTTCGGCCTTTTATTAATGTCTACTCTGACTTTAATATTCTTTGTAGCATTTTCACTCTACAGTATGGCCTATCTTATTTTCTCAAGTGTTATTACAAAATGTTTTTTTTATAGTTAGTAACTTGTTCAGTTCGTGAATTTTTAATTTTAACCCTTATAAAACTTTATATAATATATGATGGTAATTTGTATCGGTTACATACATATGTTTATATGTCACTCTATGCTTATACTTTTAAAACACTTGGGTCAAATAATTATTAAACGCTTCTAATAGATCTTCTCGCATGATTAGCTTCTCTGAAGTAACGATGCGATGTAATACACGAGGAGAGAAAAGTGAACTGTTGTTCATTTTTGTGCTGGGCTGTAGTTCTTGCGTCAGGTAAAAATAATTTATTATTATGTCACATAAGGATTTCATATTACCTAAAAATAAATAGGATATTTTTTCTAACTTTTATTTCTAGATGTTTTCCATCTCGTATATTGGTGGTGTTAACCTTGGTTTTCCGTATATCTGGAGATAAAGTTTGCTACATAATTTTTACCTCTTTCACACGCTCGCCAATGAACTTTTTATATCGTCATTCTTTTCGGCCTTAATATTATTACTCGCAGACTTCTTCGATGAGTCAAGCTTTCTTTCTTTCCTATAGCCTATCAAGTGCTGGGGATCTACTTTCCCAATTGGTGGTTTCTGATAACGCCTCTTCTGAGACTTGACTCTGTTTTTTTGCCTGTTTCCGATCATCCGGTGATTATCCCTTCGAGTGAATGCTGATCGTATACAAGTTTGCATGCTTTCATCTTTTGTTTCTCACACTCCTATCCTAATATTAATTGTTTTGTAGCTATACTGATTTTTTACCTTTTATTATATTCTATACCTTTATCTGACTTTTTTACTCATTCTCCCAGTTGTCTATATATATACTTATTCGCAACTATTTACCTTATAGCTTTTTTTTATTTTCCTTTATACATTGCCTATTTTATTAGGTCATATTTTCATTGTGGGTTTTTCTCTCACGTCTTTATATCATGATTCTATTGACCACTATCGTATTATTCTTTGAAAACTGCTTTTCACGTGCACCGCGTTTTTTTAAGATTTACGGTAGTTATTCCCTGCTATATATATATATATATAATATATACTATATATATATGCACCGCACCAATCTCTCTCGCAGCCTCAACCCCTTTGAAAAAAGGTTATTTGTAAGAATACATGATTTCGAAATTAATTAATTCTCTCAAATTAAGTTTAAAAAACTAAAGCTTCTGAGCCCTTTAAAGGGAGAGTTTTCTTCTCTTTTCTTGTAAATGAGATTTGCATCGCTGAAAAGATGCTCGCCACTACTACCACTTATTGAAGGGCAGCCTAAGTTATTCCTGCCGAGTTCCTCTGGCAGATGTAAAACTTTTAACAATTATTTACGCCATCAACCAATGGATCTTTATTCCGATCCAAGAGTTTTCGCTTTTAATAATCTTCGATCAATGACAGAGTGTCCTTTTGACATCTCTGAACAGAACCCTTTATCGGCTGCTCAGAGCAAAGGAAGTTCTGGTTCATTCAATGATTATCGCTACACAGATAGTAACTGTTTGACTGTTTCTGCTCTTTTCATTTTTATTGGCTGGTGAATATTTGGCTTTTAGCAGCCTTCTAATCGAAAAATAGGCCATACTATAAAATTTACTCTTTGGTGAAGGATCTCTTACTGTGGGTCTTGTCAAATTTATATTTTGTTATTAATTTCTTTTTGTTGGTGTTGGTATGTATAGGGTCTTCCGCTGATTTTTCATGTATAACCAGTTTACTATATTGTTTTGTTTGTCTATTCCGCACTCCTTGCGTAACTCGTTATTGCTCTAAGATTATTGAAAATGCCTATTTTTTATGGTAGGTCAATTCTATTGTCATTAGCTGTTTTCATTTTGACCTTCTATCTTGGTATTTTGTACCAGTCCTTCGGAGTTTATCCCGGGGTGGTTCTTAATTTTAGCGCATATTGGATTTGTGTTCACAGTTCGGGTCTTTGCATCTCTGATCTGAAGTCCGTCCGGATGATTTGCTGAATATCTGCTGTTTTAGGTGTTTGACCTTTGGCGTAGTACTTAGCACATTGACTTTTCTCTTTTTTTTTCCTCTTGAAGATAAAATTATTGTCTTTATTCTATTGTTGGCCCGACCTTTTTACTATTCATTTCACTGTTTCTTAATCTACGGAGCACTTGTTTCGTCACTCTTTTACTCTTCACATTACCCCTTTCGTATTATACACACTACGCTCGGTATTTCATAATCTTTTCCATCCTGTGCAAATTAGTTTGGTATTTCTTGCCCGTTTTTATCTCTGATATCTTTCAAGCTTTGTCCAGTGTTTGTCTTTGGTTTACATTGGCAATAATGAACATGGGAGCAAAGCACAGCGCAGATTTGCTATTTCTTCTGTTTTATCTGGTGTTTTCCTTGCGTTTTTAATGACCTTTTTTCCATTCTTTTTCTTCCCTCTCTTCGTTTGTCAAAATGTTTTCCTCTGAAATTTTAGTCTTTAACATTAGCTTTTTTATAAATTACTTTACCTTTCAAAATTACGCTATTTTGTGCATATTTTTCAACATAAACATGTAGTTCTGCATATTGAAATACTTTTGGTTAATTTATATTTTTGTCGTTTTTCACACGGTAATTGAAGTTCTATGAGGTAGACAAAATAATAATTGTTGCTTTCTCTTGAAAATGATAATTCATAAAGTAGGAACTAAGATAATGAATTTCTTCTCGGTTTTAGGTGTCTTATAATTGTGGACCGTTTTTTTGAAATTTCAATATTTGTATTTAATAATAAATTATCCAAAATAGCCAGTGTCAGGGTAGATGTCATTTTTTAATATAAATATGTTTCTGGAATTCTACATACTGAGCCCCATTTTTTCTTAATTTTAAAAACATTATTTGTTTAATATTTTTTATTTGCAACATTGGAATTATTTGGTAATTTCAAATTGGTTATTCTATACGGTGTGTATCTTTATTCAGCGTTATTTGTTATAAAAACTAATGGTGGTCATATTGAATGAGCCATTTTTTGGAGATAAAACCGCGATCAGTGTGATTTATTAATAGTTTTTAGGGGTTTAAAGTTGGTAGTTTTATTATGGATCTTCAATTTGTTTTTAATATCAAATATTTTTTTGAAACTGTTTATATAAGAAATTTTAAATTAATTAGTGTTTTTCATTCTTTTACATCCTTCGACTAGTCGCCAACAAATAGTTATGAAACAAAAATAGAATGTATTTGATTGTATATTCTTTCTTGTAAGTTATATACAGCATTATGACAGTCGTAGGGGTCTGAAATTTTTGTATTTGAGTTTGTACTCGGACGTCGTGATTTGAGTCGGAGTCGCGAGTCGAATCATTCTGATTGCTTATAAGTGAGTAAGTCGTGGTGAGCTTCGGATAGTCGCGGAGTCTGATATATCTTCTTAGTGTTATAGCTGGTAGTCCGGAGTTTCGGTAGTCGTTAAAGTTCTCTATAATTTAGAAATTTAAGTTGAGTTTGGCCGATGTTTTTTCCTTGAAATTTTTTACGTCGTATATAGATTTTTTTAATTTATTATGACGAACTTCTTCATTGTTTGGCCTGGTTTCCACTTGCAGCCCTTGGTTTCAATTCAAAAAGTGTACTGATATGGCGTTTTTTTAAATCTCGTTAGCACTTACATATATACGCTCGGTCGTATACTCTCTATGACATGAGATTTTTAATCAATGAGGTATTAAAATGTTCTCCTCTATATGAGCCTTTTAAACGCACTCATTGACCTATTCAACTTGCGTTTTGTGTGGCGTCAGAAACACAGCGTTTAAAGCGTTTTATATTGTGAACTAATAAACTTTAAAATATCATATAATTTTGCAACGATATAAAATTTTACATAACCTATATGTATTAGGGTTAACCGAGCACCGAATGCGGTGCGGTGGCGGGTCGCGGTGCCGTGCGTGCAGAGGTGGGTACAACAAAAAAATAACTCTCAGTGCGGAGCGGAAAATTCAGGTACCTACTGGGGTTGGACCAGAACGGAATTTTGCGCACTGCACCGCACCGCACCGCACCGCACCTCTATTTTTAAAACAATTTTCAACTACCACATTAAAAGTTTCAATATTAAACAACAACAACTAAAAAAAAGTAGTATACAATAAAATATATATTAAAGGGGTATCTAAATATTTTTAAATTATGAATAGTTCAATTGGTCTTTTCATTGCTGATATTTTTTGGGTATTTATAATTACGTCTTATTGGACCTTTATTTCTTGGGATTATACTTTTCAACACCGGCCACGTACTGAGGTACTATTACTTTCATATGATTTTCGGTTATTACTTCATTATGCTACTAGTTTTATTCCTCTTAGTATATACTTTACTTATTTATTGTTTTATTTATATATATTATATTTATAGGTATATATATATAGTATAGTGAGAGAGAGAGAGAGAGAGAAGAGAGAGAGAGAAAGAAAGAGAGTGATAGAGCGAGAGGAGAGAGAGAGGAGAGAAGAGAGAGAAGAGAGAGAGAAGAGAAGAAGGAGAATTACCGACAAATTGGAAAACTTTTTTAAAAGTAAACATTTTTCTTCATATTTCCATCTTATAATAATTAAAATTTAAAGATTTTTTCTCATAACTTTTAGCGATCATTAAAAAATTTAATTAATCTAAATAATTCATACATTTTTTAATTTAATTAAGTTGACATAAAACTCGCCAGTATTATATATATATATATAATTATATTATTATATAAATATATATATATTATATATATATATATAATATATATATTTATAATTATTCTTTAGATTTGTGGCTTTTTTTACCTATTATACCATACTATCTCTATTATTAGTATTGTATTTGTTTATATTTCTTTATATATATATATACTTCATACCCTTATTATTTCACCTAAGGTATAATACTTTTTACTTCCTTTCTTATGGGGTATATTATTATTTGGTTATATATTATTCCTTTTGCTGCATTGTCTTTGTGGGTCGGAGCTACTTTGGGATTGCGGGTTGGCGTGTAACTCATACTGATGCGATAGTTCACTCTTGGAAGTTGGAAGTTTAATAAGGATGATACATATATGAATTTTATTTACGTTTTTATAGTGGTGTAATTCTTGGGCCTGTTATTTTAAATGTACCTTTATTACCTCTATGTATTTTATTTATATCTATATTAATCGTTAGGGCATCATATATATTTATTTATTAACTTACTATATTTTTTTATTATTATTAGTTTTAATTTTTTATTTATTATTCTATTTATTATACCTATCTTACGTTCTTGACATTTTTTTTCTTTATGCTAATTAATTATTAGGGTCTAAGTTTTTGGGTTTTTGCCGGTTTTACTATTTCCTTAGTCCACTATATATTCATTAGTGTATTCATTGCTGTATTTTCGTACCTATATGTATTCATTTTTCCTCTCCGAACGTTGGTGTTTCTTGACCGGTTTTTCTGCTTCTCTTGTGATTCTCCTTACTAAGTCTGGGGGTGTGGTGCGCAATCAAATTCATTTTCCTCCCAGAACAGAACTAGCTCCCTACAGAGAAGAACATGACGCACAATCGAAAAGAAGTCCCCTCCATCTCTTCACTTATGTCCTCCTAGTGCTTCCCGTAAGGCTCGCGAAGGGTTTTTATTACTTTCCGTCGTATGCCCTATACGTTTTCTTCTTGTGAAGGGTCTTCAATTAACACCAACTGACAGATCTCCACCTTCGTAATTTTTTCTTGGGTCATTCATGTTAGACGCTTTCTATCTTGCCCCCATCATTTTGGGTTCAGCGCCTCCCATATCATTACTCCTCCTCAAACCACGACCTTTTTTAAAACCTTCTCTTGGTTATACGCCTCTTC
>JABUQX010009533.1:25000-30000 GCA_015478945.1 Trachelipus rathkii | reverse complement strand
TATATATATATTATATATATAATATATTATATATATTAATAGATTAACGAAGGATTTTAAGCGGATTTTTACTGTGTACTTCTTATTTCATAATGATGCTATTTGGGAAACAGCTCTGCAATAGGAATTGGGAATATATAATATATATGATATATAATTAATATATATTATTATAGTATATATTATTATATATATATATATATATATATATAATAGTATATATATATATATATAATATATATATATATATATATATATATATATATTATATATATAATATATATAGTATATATATATAATATATAATTATATTAATATATATATATATATATAATATACTGAAATATTTGGACATTCCCGAATGCAGATCTTCCTTTTTTTACATCCGCTGCTGATGCAGACCCTTAAAATTTATAATCCAAAATACTTTTTAAAAATTCTAGAATATCTAAACATTTGAAATTCATATAATTTTGTTCAAGAAAAGATTCTGTATTTAATAATACAGAAAAATTGCGTTGGAAAGGAGACCCTATTTTTAGCTGGAAAAAAGGCAGTTTTAGTATGAAACGAGACAGGATTTTTAGTACGAAAAGAAATAGGATTTTATAGTACTTACACAAGGTATTACGAGGATGTGAGATAAGCTTCTCATCACGCACTACGTTTGCGCCACTAATCAAATGGTCACTCAAAATGTTGCTGAAACGGCTAGCTATATAACTGAATATGTTGACTCAATTTAAGAAATATATTTTCGTTTCTCAATATTGCGAGAGAATTAGCGTCACTCTTCTATTTTATCCATTAGAATACAAATCAACCATTTCAGCAGCTTTAATTTTGTATTCGGTCATTTTGTTCAATGTCATGAATTTCACCATGCGTGAAACTAAGGTCAGATTCATAGCATCAGCTGACTATATTTTTTTTAACATCATATGATTTTGCAGCATTAATTGCAATTGCAGCGATGATCTAACCTTTTCTAATCAGCATTTTCTGATTTATTAACGGGACCGAAATTGCATGTAATATCAAACTATTTTTCACATCTAATGCGAGTTATATCATTCGTTGTATAATGTATAATAATCAGTGGGCGTATCGTGGGTTACATTCAACTTTGGTTGATTTTTTTTTTTTTGTTTATCAAATGCCATGGTAAAAGGTAGACATTCGCACTTACTTTGTGCAGATATGGATATTCGAAACAGTTTGAAAGCGGATGTGAAGCATCCGCGACATCATTACTATTATATATATATATATATATATATATATATTATTAATATATATATATTCTATATATATTATATATATTTATATATATATATATATATATATACTATATATAAATATATATATATATTACTATATATATAATTATATATACCGTATATATAGTATAATATATATATATATATATATATCTATATATATATATATAATATATATATATTATTATTATATATATATATATTATATATATTAATAATATATATATATATATATTATATATATATATATAATATTTATATATATTATATATATAGGCAAGTTATTAACGCCCACACGAAACGGGAGCTCGGATAAAAAATTTTACAGGTAGCATCTATACATACATAAATAGATGTTCTAGGGCGAAATGAATTTTTTTTTTTTTTTTTTTTTTTTTTTTTTATAACCTTTTTGTGGCGAACTTATATATATATTATTGAAAAGGTATTACGGCAATGTAGGGGGCTCGAGCCGACGGGGAACACAGGGGGGGACGTTTTCCATACCCCGTAGGGGAGGGGCGGAGGAACCCCCGCGACACCCAAATACCAAAGAGCGGGGGTTCCGGAGACCCTCCCCGGAGGGGGGGAAATAGTCCTACCCCGTTCCCCGGAAGGCCTGAGAGACCCTGACTTCCTGCCATCGTGCGGTATAGCCCTTGGGGTATTCTTTATTACATTTTCCTCTAAAAACTTTACAGGGATTCAACAAATGTATTTCTTTTCGCTTGTAGCTAATTGTAGCTTTTTGAGATATGATTTTTTTTTTTTTTTTTTTTTTTTTTTTTTTTCATTTCGACCCTAAAACGTCTATTTATGTATCATAGAGGCTACCTGTGAAAATTTTTTTTTGATCCGAGCTCCCGTTTCGTGTGGGCGTTAAGTAACTTTTATCTATATATATATATATATATATATATATATATATATATATATATATATATATATATATATATATATATATCTATATATATATATTTATATATATATATATATATATATATATATATATATATATAGTTTAGTTTTAATATAATTTTTTTCTAAATCTTTAGGACAGTGGTTCTCAGACTCGTTTTCGGTGGGTCACAAAGCTGTCTTACTAATTTAATATTTTTTTTTACACATTTGATTTGTTCCTGTAATGGAATTTTATTTTTTTAATCCTTATTAAAATAATTTTGAAAGTCCTCATATATATATCCGTAGTCAGGAGGTTTGAGGGGTCTGAAACCCCCCGAAATTATTTTAACTACCAAAATTTTTTGATGAGTCAATTTTAATTTATTAGAATAATAAAATTAATATAATCAAAGCAAATTAAGAGTATATATTAATAGAAATGAGGAAAATATATTTGTGGTTCGTGAGGAGTTCTTAGGTTTAGTGACTATTGAAATTACAAAAGGTGAATCTCTAGTGAAGGCAATACTACGAATGTTGAAATAAACTGACTTTCTGAATGGACGACATATACATGATGGTGTAGAAGCAATGAAGAAATGTTCTATGTATACAAGTGTTCGAGCTGTTCGAAAATATCCAACTGCATTGTATGTTCATTTATACTGTTGGAATTCATATGGGAGTACAACCCATTAGAAACTTTATTGGCAAAGTGAAAACAACCGGCCACTATTTTAGTTCACTAAGGTGGAAATATTTTAATGGAAAAAAGTAGGAGAGATATTCCTATAGAGACAAAAATGGAAAAAAACGATAACACGAAAATGCGAAACAAAATGGGTGGAAAGTGTGGAAAGTTACGAAGAATTGTTACGAATTAGTGAAGTTTTTGAAGCAATTGTTAAAGTTTTAGAATAGTTTGAGATAGATTAAAATCTTTTGGATTCTGTAATCACGAGCGAATAGGTTGGAAGTTTAATTTTGATAATGTATATATATATATATATATATATATATATATATATATATATATATATATATATATATATATATATATATATATATATATATATATATATATATATATATATATATATATATATATATATATATATATATATATATATATATATATATATAGATATATAAATATATATATATATATATATATATATATATATATATATATATATATATATATATATATATATATATATATATATATGAAGCATGTACGGAATTCCGGCCGGACATTTTTTTCCGGTTCTGGTTCCGGCCGGAATTTTTCAAAATTCCGGCCGGAACCGGAATTACTAATGTACTTGATAATTAAAAAATTTGCTGGAAGGGATTTATTTTACATAACCCATAGCCCATCTTTTAACAAAATATAATGGTAGCCTTGTGTAGTATTCATACACAGTGTATTACATACCTACAGTATTATTGAAATAAAGTTTACTCAAATATCTCAAAATATAGGATAATAAGATACTCATTAAATTCAAATTTAAAATCCAAAATTTTTATATATATATATATATATATATATATATATATATATATATATATATATATATATATATATATATATATATATATATATATATATATATATATATATATATATATATATATATATATATATATATATATATATATATATATATATATATATATATATATATATATATACCAGTATATATATATATATATATATATATATATATATATATATATATATATATATATATATATATATATATATATATATATATATATATATATATATATATATATATATATATATATATATATATTTACATTGACGATTTACCATAGTGAGGGTCCGTCGCGGTCCCATGATGCTCTAGGGTGGATTTTCTGTCTGTGACGAGCTCTCACTAATTAATGGTACAGAGGGGGCGGTAAGGCTGGGCTTTCTTTTCGACGTTTGTCATGTTCTCCTACTGCTTTTCTTTTCCGATGCTTGTACAGCACCTTACCCCCAATCTTGGGGCAAAGAGGAAGGTGAAGGTGAAGAAGAAAGAAAAGAAATATATATATATATATATATATATAATATATATATAAAAAAGTATTTATAGAAAATAATTTATATATAATTATCCTTTTATATATATATATATATATATATATATATATATATATATATATATATAAATATATATATATATATATATATAATATATATATATATATATATATATATAATATATATATATATATATATATATATATATATATATATATATATATATATATATAGATAATTTTTTTATTTATAACTCTTGATATATATATATATATATATATATATATATATAATATATATATATATATATATATATTTGTATATAATATATATATATGTTATTTATAATAATCTTTAATAATAATATATAATAATAATATATAAATATGTTTAATAGCACATATGTATCTTCAAATATTTAAAATCCAAAATATATATCTATATATATATATATATATATATATATATATACTGCAATACAATACATAGTCCAATTTTCAAACTGGCTCGTAAGCCAGTGAGTAGTTAAAGAAATAAATGACTCATTTGAATATTTAGCTATCCATATATCTGTAGTAAATAATATCTGATCAGCCTTAGATAACTTCTCGAATACTGTTGATCTCAATTTACTGTATGAAGTTGGTAACATCATCTCTCTACAAAAAATATTTTCTACTAGAAATAAGATATTTTGGTTGAAGATGGGCAACAAGTTCTATGAGTCCCTGCTCTTCAGTGATTGTGAATGGCTGGTT
>JABUQX010009533.1:0-7500 GCA_015478945.1 Trachelipus rathkii | reverse complement strand
AATGAGATAAATGGTATTGGTATTGCCAATTGATCCAGTCTGGACACATCACTAATATATATATATATAATATATATAAGATATATATAAAATATATATATATATTATATATAATATATTATTATACTATTATATATATATAGTTAGTATATATTATATATATATACTATAAAATAATATATAAATATTGATATCCATGCCACATGAACTTATCTGACATAATATCATGTCACTTTCAAATATATATTGAAATATTAATATTATAATGCACTAAAATTTAATTCAACTACTGAGGTTGATATAATATATATTTTTATAAGTTTAGAGTAGTATGTAGATATATAAACGTTTCTAAGAATTCTTCCTCTCAAATTTAATTTTTAAGGATACTTTCTTTCTGAAAATGTTTATATTGTATAACCTTACTAATTTTAAATAGTAAATAATGTAGTGATCTAACTCTAAAGAATAAATAAATTGATAGAATACTATAAGGTTGTCTAAGTTTATTATTATATTATTGTTATTAGTCATAATTATGTAGATTAGCTATCATAAAATTATAATTAAATAATTAATGATCACCCATAATAATGTATTTTTATACCCTCCTCCCACGAAATTTATTTAAATAACTAATCACCATAAGTATATATACTATATATATATAGTATATATATATATATATATATATAGGTAGTGTATTTGAAAACTGATTATTATTTATTTTTATTTTAATTTTAGGTTTTAGCGTTTATTAACAAATATAAATTGTATAAATATAATAAATTGAGATATGAATATATTAAATATAGTATATATTATAATTATATATATATATATATATTATATTAACTACTATATTATAATATATATATTATATATTATTATAATATAATAATTATATATATATAATATATAGTATATATATATATATATATATATATTATAAAATAAATTAATATATACTAATATATATTATTTTATATAATATATAATTATATAATATATATATATTTATATATTAATAATAATATATAATATAATAATTATATATATAATACTAATTAATATTATTAATTTATATTAAAGTATATTATACTTATATATTAATTATATAAAATAATATGACAATATATAAAAATACGATTAATCGTAAATACAATATTCGGTTGAAAATATATATTATATTATGATATAGCCAGGGTGAAGGTTGCGAGGATAATGATAACCACTCCTCCTCCTAGAAAATATTTCCAAATTTATTCAAAATTTGTTAAATGGTATTTGATATCTCATAATTATTTATCAGACCCACAAAAAAAATAAAAGTAAAAAAAAAGGACTATAAGGTATAAATATAATCAATAAAAATTTACACAGGAATTCAATGAAGAAAATTATTAAATGCATGAAAGAAAACAAGGAGATTGAAATAATTATAATTAAATATGGTGAACAAAGGTGGAAAATCTGTGGCGATCTCAGTCATCGACCATATCGATATGTACTAAATAGAAAAAAGATTAGAATAATTAGTTGAAGAAAGCTGTTCGAAAAATATATCCAAAGCAGTATTATGCATTAGTTCATTATAATGTCACCCATTATTTGGTAATTGAAGTTCAAACTAGACTATTATATTTAAGAATCCACCATACTTTATTAGCACATTCAGACATGAAAACAATGGTGTCACAAAAATGACAGTATCAATGAAATTATAAATTAATCTTGTAAAAGAGATATTAAAACGATGTATCCATAAAATATCATAGGATATACAAAGCTTATTAAAAGAATACATTAGGATACCAATAGTTGGGAGTAGAAATATCTTCCAAATATGAGTATAATTTTATAAAAAAGTATATAAATGAATGCTTTAAAGCGAGTTTATTATATAATGAATTATATTAAATAGATGGTAATATTCTATACTAATAATATATAATTTGAAATAAGTTATGTACCCTTCTGAATACAACTAAGAACTCCTTTTATATAAATAAGTGTGTGTGTGTGTGTGTGAGATGCGAGCTGACAGTTGTGCGTAAGTTGAAGTGTGTGAGAAGGTTTGAAATGTTATTAATTGTCGCAATTAGGAGTGTTTCCTTCACATCTTCCGATAAGTCTACGAAACTATTGTGACTTTACTAGCCCTTAATATTCATATTCGAAAAGAAATAATGTTAGCACAAATAATGAAGCAGAAAAATTGATTTCTCCAGCACAATCGGCCTAAGCAAAAAGATGTTTTACTCAAGTAAATTGAAAAGATCTAGTTTGTTGTATGAGATGCAAACAAGGCTAAGTTCGTTATCTCCTTCTTCGTTCCTCATGAAAGAAATGAAAGATAGGGCCGCAATGACATGTGATTATACAAGTATTATATACAAAGGTTCCACTCTCTTCGTCTAATTCTTGGTTTATTCTTAGACCTCATAATTTATCAAACTACTCAGGTGGGTTAATAAATAGGTTCAGTAATGCAGAGTAGAAGAATAGTATTATAATCAAATAACATAATAAGAAGTAATATACTTTACCAATAACATATTAATAGTAATATGTTACTAATAGTAGTAATATCAACTCCTTATCGAATATATCTCTTAAATAATAATTTTTTCGAAATTATTTGTAATATTATTAAATTATTTAATTTTAGACAGTCATTACATATTTTTGAACTGTTATAAGTATCTGGTTTATGATTCTTTATATATCTTTATCACAATCAACAATACTTATTCAACTCTCGAGAAAGACTATTTAACTTTAAGGATAAAAGTAAATTTTCCACTCTAAGCGCAATTAAATTAACTATCTTTTCTCTAATTACTAATCGGAGAGTAAGAAAAGAGTATAATTAAAGATACTGGTTTATATTATTTGTTGATTCATAAGTTTGAACCACAAAAATAAATATTAGCGAGGATATAAATGGTTACATAATTTTTTTAGGGAAGTTTGTAGCTAAGAAATATATATATATATCATATATATATATTTAATAATATTATTATAAATTTATACTTAACTATATATTATATATTATATAATATATATATATAGTATATATATAATTATTATAGCTAATATATTACATTAATATAAATATATACTATACTTTAATTATATATATATTATAATAATATATATAATATATGTCGATTACAGTATATGCATATTCTATAGTGAGGGTGTATCAGTTATACAAGCATTAAATATCTTTTTTCCTATAGAATAATACCAAATAATTCGCGACCGATATTTTTTACTTAAGAATAAATGATATTATAATTATATTTTTAGCATTTAATATAATATAAGGAATTTATATAATCGGTCTTCTCTTTATACTTTTTTCACTATAAAATTCACTAAATTTCTTTTAATATTAAATAATATAAACATTAGTTATATATATAAAATAATTAGGAGGATAAATTATAAATAAACTTTCATGGATTTGTATAATAAATCTTCTTAACTATACCTAATAAATACAATTTATTATTTATAAATAATTAGCAAATAATAAATAAAGTAAATCTATATATAATAAGAATATTAAAATATTCTCAGTATAAATAAATAAGTAATATATAAATAAAAGTCCATCAGTATTTTCCATTTTGCAGCTCCACCAAATTGGTGATACATAATTTTGGAAAAGGAGGTCAATAAGCCCTATACCGAGTAAGCAGATAAAATATTTTCATAATTATTCAATGATCTTAAAATTTCTATATAAATATTTTAGTGCTTAGATATTTTATATTAAAAAACAATTAAGCTTGATAATTGGATAATTGACGATTATAATAATTTTATTTCTTATCGGGTGATGGTGACCTTATTCACGGCCCCCTTTATTCAACCCCTCGATATCTCCTCTCATATCTCAGTTAACGCTATCTCACGATGGCCGTAGTTATTGAAAATTTTTTATTTTTTAATATAACCGCAATAAACTTATATTATATTAATAGTAATTTCTAAATCGTAAGAATAAAAATAATAATAATTTTAAACAAAAATAATTTTTATACACCAATATATTATTATTATAGTAATTTTTTACATTTGTAATTATGAGTTATTTTATATTCTTAATATATAAATAATAATATACAAATTAAATATAAGAGGATATTTCATCAGATTGAACTTAATAATAATAATAATGTATAGAATAATAAATAAATATAAAATATATTAATTACTAATTCAAATAAAAAAAAAAAATATAATACATAAAATTAAATGATACTATATTAATCTAAATCAATTAGATTGAATAACCTAAATATAAATGGTAAATTAATATATAAATAATAAATATAGATATATACATTGGTAACTATATAATTAATATAATAATACATTACTAATACTATATATTATATTATAGTAATTATGCAATTACATTTACTAGTGATTAGAAAATAAACCTTGTACAGTGACTAACATGATGAATATATAAATGCTAAACACTCCTTACTTATAACGCCTGAACCTTAATATCCCTAATAAATAAATCTCCTATGAAATTAAACCATCCATATAAAAATATCCAATCCATTTTTAAATTATGAATTTTCTTGTTTAAGTACACATAACAATGAGCGAAAATTTCACTTACAAACCTCTAATACTAAATAACAACTACATAACAAAATAACAACATATGATGAAACACCTTAAACTAATTAATAAAACCAATTTACATAAATTAACCAGATAAACATAATCTTGATATAAATCTACTGATTCTTTTAACAACAATCACTTAACTGAACAATAAAAAAGAAAACTGAGTTTATAGACCGAAGCCCCTATAGTGATACCAATAGGATCAATCCATATAGGCGTTTCTGAGTAGGGTTAATCGGTTCTTTCGCCGTTAATCTTGAAATGAATGGATATTGACTTTATATACCTACATCTAGTATACGAACTAGTTCCTTTTCTCCAATACGCACTATGAGAACACAAAAACTACTCCGCGTTCACGATATAACGTTCGATTTTATACTTATAATTAATAAAAATATCGAACACGAAAATCAATTGCCCCACAAGTAAAACTAATCCCCTTAAAGGGCCTTACTATAATACATATAATAAATATCTTGTAATATAATGATTAATATATTGTTAAATATATTAAATGATACTATATTAACCTATATACAATATACGTATATTACCGATATTTTTTCATATATATTATACTACTTATATTTAATATATTAAAATTATAATTATAATTATAATTTATATACTATAAGTAATTAGATATACTAAATATATATAATAATATATAACACATTCACTTTATGAAGACTTCCAATATGATCTCCTCGTGAATATCAATATGGCTAATGATTATGATTATTCCAATATCCGAAAAAATATATGACTATATTAATTAGCATTTGAAAGTTTGTGCACAATGATATAAACATAACAATTACATACAATAGAAGTATAACAAACTAGAATCATGTACCTGATAAAGTTAATTAAAATAAGTTTAGTGACTAGTTGGCTATGATTGAACAACATTGAAATAAAGACATTTAACATATAACATTAAATAATATAAGATATATATTTTAACAAAATTATCATTCAATTTATCTCCCATTCACGATATAAAAAATCAACTACAAGTGATGTTGTAGGAGAAAATCGTCAATCTAGAAGGCTATTTCAACTTAAATTCTATTGGTAAATTTTATTATATATAGTTGACGTTACATAATACGTCACACTTATCACATTTACAAAATTTAATCCAAAGGCTATGAAAATGCCGTTGGTAATTAACTATATAGATTTTTATTAATATATCCTACATGAGTATATATAATATACACATAAGCAAGTGCCAACAGCATTTGTTGAAATTGAGTATGCAAGGAAATCACATACGTGTAATAACACATAAAAAACTAATTTTTCACTATACAGAAGGGAGGAATGGCTGTATAGGTGATATAATATATATCAATTTTAATAAAATGCATAAAAATTACAATTTAAACGTCATTTAAATAAAAACGCGTCCATATATAATCTATCAATATGAATTTGTATTTGAGAAAATTTATAGAAATAATAAATACTTTTTGCAATATAGTGAATATAAGATATCTCTATTAATTTTATCAGATTTTGAATTTTCTTGAATTCTTGTTGCATGCATAATAATTCCATGCTTTAATTTTCAATAAATATGTCTATTTACTATTTTCTTACTATAGCACGTCAGTGCTATTTTCTATTATAAACCTTATAATAGTGAACTGTAGTTAACCGCTCTCTGCATATATATATATAATTGAATATCCTGACCAATAATACTCAAAAATATATATACTAATATATATTATAATCCTATAAATAATACATAATATATGTACCTCATAATAATATCTTAGCGTATTTCTACTATATATATTTAAAATATATAAATAATACTCATATTATGTATATACATTATATATATATATATAATATATACTATAAATAATCTTATTATAATTGATAAGTGATAATACATCTAAACACAAAGTATATGTAATACCTCATCTAACTTTTTCTTATACTTAATCTATACTAAATATTAATCAATAATACTAATAACTATTATGACGTAAATGAATGTAGCGTCAATTAGGCATAACCATATCAGCAGATAGATATGCATATATTCAATATGATCGAAGACCTATGCGTTCTACAGTTATCACCCTAGAGATACTTATAGAGGAGTATTATGTGTGCCGCTCATGTAGTTACTATAGCTTGCTAGCACATTCCGGACATTGAGTCCTGTGAGAGATATTATTATGTTTGCATATGACAGGTTACCGTGTTATGCTTTTTTACGTATATATTCTAATTATATAACTAAGAAACACTTTCATCTATCGTCTGCCTCTGCTAGTTGCTTCGTATAATAAGGCTCTTATCTAATACACGTCCACCGATATTCTCATATTACTTGATAATACACACAAAGACAAATAATCTAGCCCAAAATAGGTACAAATTTCAAACTAGGTTCCTACTCTCAAAACCTCTCTCATAATAAGAAATGATTCAATAATATATGAGAACATCGCTAATGTCGTATTACAAAACAACAGTTATTTATCAAAATGTCAAATGAGAAAAATGTATATAAAATTCTCTCCATACTGAGTACCTTTATTCATGAGTAGTTAATGTCATATGGATGAAAATTCAAATTACTATCTATTGAATTATTATTCTGTATGTGCTTTAATATTTTGACATCCCAGTATCTGAGGACCTTAAACCTGATTTTCAATCAACCTCTTATGGTGACAGAGCCCTTTTCATAATATAACATATATATTACAAACCCTAGTCAATTTCAATCAATTTCTATTGTTTATTCTATAATATAATAAGTACATATTACATCTAATCTCTACTCCTTTAGCTAAAATCTTATAT